>PVJA010025775.1:0-30375 GCA_004027025.1 Myocastor coypus
AAAAAAAAAATTAAAAAAAAAAAAAAAAAAGAGATCAGCCGGGCGTGGTGGTGCACGCCTGTAATCCCAGCACTTGGGAGGCTGAAGCAGGAGGATCCGTGTGAGTTTGAGGCCAGCCTGGGCTACAAAAGTGAGCTCAAGGCCAGCCTGACCTGCATAGTGAGACCCTGTCTTAAAAAGACAAAAAAAAAGGGAGACAGAGATCATTCTTTTTAAAGAATGTCTGTGACTGAAGTCTAGAAAAAATCCTAGTTTCCAGTGCCAAGGTGACACAGCAATACAATGTGAAAAAATATTTTAAA
Organism: Myocastor coypus; assembly: GCA_004027025.1. Classification (NCBI taxonomy): domain Eukaryota; kingdom Metazoa; phylum Chordata; class Mammalia; order Rodentia; family Myocastoridae; genus Myocastor; species Myocastor coypus. Next base: position 303 of record PVJA010025775.1, read on the forward strand.
AAACTTGAGAGAGGGGCCCAGCAGGATGGCTCAGTGGTCTAAAAGCACCTGCTTAGGAAAGCTTAGGCGGCTGCAGGGACTGTGGTTCAATGCCCGGCACCACATGCTGCGCCAGCCCTGCCCTCAGGGTAGCCTGAGCTGGCCATAAAAATAAATAAACAAAAAAAAACTTGAGAGAAGGGGGTAAGATATACACAATTAGAAACGAAGTAACCAAATGGCACAAGCTAATAATGTACTTGTCTTCCACTTCCACAACAGATTACAATACTTTCCTTCATCACCACTTCTACTCCATCTTCCAGTGCTGGAGATTACACTCAGGGACTTTGCACTGAGCTACATCTGCAACCCTTTTCCTTTTGTGACAGTCTCTTACTAAATCACTGACTTTCCCAGGCTGGGCTTGAACTTGAGATCCTCCCTCAGCCTCCCTGATTACTAGATTGTGGGTATATGCCTCAAGTGCATAGCTATTTACCATTTTTAAAAACTAATTCTTCTGACATCCATAGCACCTCAACCTCTATCAATGTGCCTAAAGAAATGATGTGTGGCTATTTTTAAGGTCTAAGTTTTATGTGACAATATCACTTTCTCTTACATATATAATGTGGATGATAGCATCTATCTCACAGAAACAACTTAGAAGTCTGTAAGCTGCTTAGAGGAGTATCTGGCACAAAGTGTCATAAAAATGTTAGCTATTACTATATGTTATTTATTGCTTCTCTATTCTGTAATTCCATGATATGAAAGATAGGTCAACTATTACTAAAAATAGACAGCAGTACTCACTAAAGTACTAATTACAGGGAAGCATGATCTAATGAAAAAGACCATTGTTATCACTGATCATAAAATTCTTTCCCGCTGCCTTGTACACTATCTCTTCCCTCTATAGCTGAGGGCTGACAGATGATTACAAAATAATACAAGCCTCCTGAAAAGACAACCAAATCCCTGTATGGCCTAGACCTGATGCCCAATCTACCTCAGTGAAGAGTAGCCTTTGCAAAGGTGGATTGGTGACAACAGCTTTATATTGAAACATTTTTTAAAAAGTCTTCAAGATTAAAGCAGTATAATTCTAAGAAAGAAATACATTCTACTTAATTTCAGGGCACTTAATTCTAAGAAACATTCTTAAATGTCGTGAACAAGGATCTTTGCCAGCTGTAAAGTACACTGCAAAAAGGATCAAGTATCTCCTTACCATGGATCATTCTCTCCCATGCAGCCTCCTAGAAAAGCTCACATTCAAAGGGCTAATGCCAAGGGTAAGCACAAGAAACCCCTGGCAGTACACTGCTAGTATCTTACAGGAAGGAATGTCTTTAGGTGAAAACATCCAAAATTTTTGTTTTGTCTAATTTAAGAACATTACTCGCCTGATAAATGGGTGTATTCTCTCTCCATATTGCTTTCTGCATTGCCGCCCCTCTTCATCCCCCACTCTCAACTCTGCTTGTGGCTTCTTCTCTGAATATTCAGACACAGGAACTGTTCTTTTCTCCACATTCCATGTGTTACAGTTAAGAAAAATTTCCACCATTTGCTTTTACACTTCCCTGTAACATTCCTAAGCTTGTGTCAGGCACAAGTTCGGGCATTAGCAAATACCTCAGAATGGCTAAAAAAACAAAAAACAGCAAAGCTGGGCATGGTGGCCCACATCTGTAATAACAGCACTTAGGAGGCTGAGGCAGGAGGATTGGTGTGAGTTCAAGATCAGCCTGGGCTACTAAAGTGAGCTGAAGGCCAGCCTGAACTGTACAGCGAGACCCTGTCTCAAAAAGACAAACAAAAAAAAAAAAGCAACACCACCAAAGCTGGTGAGGATGGGGAGAAACTGATCATACATACACTATTCGTAGGAATGTGAAATGGTGCAGCAGCTTTGGAAAACAATCTGGAGATACCTCAAAATGTTAAATATGAATTAGGACAGACAAGTGGTAGAGGAGTTGCCTAGCAAGCACAAGTTTCTGGATTCAATCCCTAACATGCCAGTGGAGTGGGTGATGATAGTATTAAATATCCAACAATCCCACTCCTAGCTGTTTAGTCAAGAGAAATTATAGCATATATCCATATTAACACATGTACAAGAACGTTCACAGCAACTTTATTTGTTTTTAAAAATAAGGAACGCTTCATGAATTTGCACATCACCCTTGCTCAGTGGCCATGCTCATCTTCTCTAGTGTGCCAATTTTCATACATGTGCTGCCGAAGTGAGCATACTAGCACTTTATTTGTAATACCTAAAGTGTGAAGCAACTCATGGCCTAAAATTGATGGCTAAACAATTATATACTCACACCATGGAAAACTGCCCAGCAAAGCTGCTCTTCCTTATAATCTCTGTAACTTCCTGTAAATCTACAATTATTTCAAAATAAAAGTTTAAAAATTTTGATTTGGTGGGAATAATAGTCAGAACTACAGGTCCAATTCCATTAAAACTTCTCAAAGAAACTATCTGCATCATTGCTTTACTGTCCCTGCCTAGAAAACTGGGATATTCTGGCTAAGAAGTATGTTTCCTCTGCTCTGCTTTCTGCCTCTTTCCACTGAATCAGCGAAAGGATGTTTAACAAGTTACAAGTGAGAATAAATCCCATGAAGTTTAAAAAGCAGGTAAGGACAAGAAAAAGTCAAGTGCTTTACAGGCAACCAAAGGCTGACTGGCAACCTGTAAGAAAAGAAAAAAGGAAGTGACATTGCAAAAACAAGCAGGAAACCGACTCAAAGGATTGTAAAGAATGTGGAATCCTACAAAAACACAAAAAACTGAAGTGGAACCTGGTACTTAACTAGTCAAAGGTTTTTGACTATCTGAAGTTCTCCCAAAAAATCAATGAATTTCCCTTGGCAACTCAGATGGGGGACTAGCCAAGTGAGCCACCACCGGAGGCCCCTCTCAGGCCTGAGGCAGGGTGAGCAGCCACTGATGACTCAGAGGCCCCATTGCTGAAACCCTGCCAGCAACCACAGAGGCACTGAAGCAAAAAGACATGAGCAGACTGCACTGCCTGCCTACGCTCCTCTAAAATGTACAACTACAAGGTGAGTCTGTTCAAGAGACACATTAACCTAGGAACAAAGTCACTTTCTGTGCCCATCACAAGAGGAAATATATTGCTAGTCAAAAAAGGTTTATTTCAATCTGTCCTAGGTCATTAAGTATGTCCAAGTATTTAAAAGATCTGACTGGTGGCTAGTAAGACCTTGCTCCACCAACTTGCTAGTTTGGTAACCTTGAACAAGGTCAGTTTTCATCATCTAAACAGAACTAGCCAATCATTTCAAGGTTGAGGATCAATCAACCTTAAAGGAAAACTTCATTTGGTATATGGGGAGAATAAGGCCTTCCCGCATTTTCACCCCCAGTCCAGATAACTCAATTCCTCAAGCCAGTTTCCCTCCAGAAGAGATAAGCGCTGGGACTGCTGACCAGCATGATGTCCTGTTCCTTGTTTTTCAGCTGCTGCATGCTTCTGGAAGTCATCCTTGAGCACAGTGGAGATGGGAAGGACTAACATCTAAGAACTAGCAGCACGCCAATACCTACCTGGCTATCTATCACCTTCCCTTAGGATGGTAAAGGGCCAGAAAAAGTCCTCCCCTAAGCTAGCTGGGATTCCCACTTTTCCCAGATGACAAAGGCCTGTTCCTTCTAGAGAAATATGGACATTAGCTGTTCCTTGTGGACATAAACTGAGTTCTGTCATCTTCATAACATGGCAAAGGTCACCTACAAAGTCATATTGGCCAGTAAAGAAAAGGGAAGGGATGATAGCAATTAGGGTGCCATAGAGCTCTCTCATTCTAAGTACTCACACATTTAAAGCAGGGGTACATGGTGATCTACTGTCTTATAAGACAAACCCCAATGATCTTTCAAAAATACTGCTGTCAGGCACCAGCAACACACACCTGTACTCAGTCCTAGCACTCTAGCAAACTGACGAGAATCACCAAGTTCTACCACAATGCAGGCAACTTGGCAAAATAAAAAATAAAAAGGCAGGAAATATGATTCAGTGGAAAGGCCCTGGGCTAAAGCCTCCATTTAAAAAAATTAAAAAACACTGCTCAGGGGGCTGGGGAGATAGCTCTGTGGCACAAGTGCCTGCCTCGCAAGTACAAGGTCATGAGTTTGATACCCCGTCCCACAAAAAAAAAAAAAACACTGCTCAAGGTTAGATCTATCAGTTATGTACCTAACAATGACCTACACTTTACTCTTCTAGGCACAAATGTACTAAACATTACAAAAAGGATAAAGACAGAGGAGGGGGGTGTTCACCTATAATTGCAAATTTGAGGCCAGCTTAGCCAAAAAGTGAGCTCAAAGCCAGCCTCACCTGCCTGAACTGCATAACAAGACCCCCATCTCAAAAAAAAAAAAGGGGGGCTGGGGAGATAGCTCCGAGGCACAAGTGTCTGCTGGGCAAGTGCAAGGTCGTGAGTTCGAACCCTGGTCCCACAAAAAAAAAAAAAAAAAAAAAAGATAAAGTATGTTCTGAGCCGGGCGTGGTGGCTCACGCATGTAATCCCAGAACTTCGGAGGCTGAAACAGGAGGGTCAGTGCGAGTGCAAGACCAGCCGGGCCTACAAGAGAGCTCAAGGCCGGCCTGAACTGCATAGTGAGACCCTGTCTCAAAACAACAACAACAACAACAAAAATAGTTCTGTATACCGTGCTGGTAACTGTGGCAGAGACAGGAGAAGAGATCAACATGAGCAGAACGGCAGGAGGAGGCTTCCTCAATTTTAATACTCTATTTCTACAGCCTTCCTTATTTGGGGGTGAGGTTGGAGGACCTCAAAGTATGAGCAAATACACAGTCTGCTCTCTCACTACCCAGGATGTGCCACAACTCTGATGCAATCCCTGATCCAACCACTCTGTGGGGCAACTACCAGAGGCCTGTTCCGTGAGCTCTGCAGGGCCTCATCCAGTGCATCCTGGCCTCCCACCACTAATTTTTCAGCGAGTTTCAACCTTTAACACTTAAAGCAACATTCTCTGGGAAAGAATGTTTTGTGCAGGAACATCGCATTTTTTTATTGGTCCACGTTTGCAGTACATAATGAATAAATTCGCCAAGGGCCTTTTTCACGGGGTGATGGAGGGTGGAGGCAGGTTCTAGCCCTGTAGCCCAGGCTAGCCTTGAGCTCCTGGTGATCCTCTGGCCTAATCCCCTGCTGAGATTACAGGCATGAGCTGCCACCACCACCACCATGTGAAGCAAAGCAGGACCTTTAAAATGTGGGCCTTTTCTCATTTGTGTGGGCTACAGCGATGGGGAAGAAATTAGCCGAATGACCTTTCAAGGTCCCTTCTAAAAGGCCTAGAGATTTGCAGGATAATAGGTCCCACTCTACTAACTGGGAAGTGGAGATGATAAAATTGCATTTTGGGAACACTACAGGGCGCAAAATGGTTCCCAGAAATCTGGACTCTTTCTCAGTAAACCTGGGCCCTTTTGCAGCAATTTGAACCACTCACAAAATTTGCTGCCCACAGCCACGTTCTTGGGCTCAAAAAAAATGCGTTTAGGAACCATCAATCCTGGACACAGCCTCAACCTCACCGGAAGGCAGAGTCTCCCAGTAAGTTTGGGACCCTTGCAGCCCAGCTGAAAGGTAAAGGCAACTTTGGGCAGACAAGATAGCAATTAAGCCGGAGCTGGAGAGGCCTGCGGCACAGCCCTGAGAGCAAGCAGGCAGACGAGTAGAATTTGAATTACCTCATCACAACTCGCTTCCCCTTCACCTCCAGCTTGTCCAGAGTCAGCTTGTTAGAAAGCGACATTTTGATAATAGAGCGGAGGCCAGAAGACGGGTGCTCGAGGGTCGTCGGCTCGTCCGTAGAGCGCGGGGGACGCGTGCAGAATGCAGGGCGCCGCGCGGGCCGGGAGAAAGCTTGCACCGCCCGGGATGCCCTGCCTATTGCACCGCCCCTTCCTGGCTGTGACTCAGGGCGCGCCTGTCAGAGCCGCTGCTATTGGCCGAGGCCTACAGGGGCTGGCGAGCTGCAATTGCTCTGAGGTTCCGTCCATCTGCAAAGTTACTGAAGTGGGACGTGCAGGTTCCATTTGTCACGTTCCACACGCTGTGAGCAGCGTGGAACCTTCCCGACTAAGGGCGGTGCCAGGTTGAGTAGCTGCGGGGTGAAGGGCGCTGGGTGGAGCTGTGGAACAGAGGTGGAGAAAGTGCAAAGTCTCTATCCTCTGTCGCCCAATTCTGAGAGCTGCACCCAGAACACCTACAGTGGTTCTGCAGCACTACGCAGGTTTTTTTTTTTTTTTTTTTTTTTTTGTGGTGTTGTTGTTGTTGTTTTTTGGTTTGGTTGGTTTTTTTTATTTTAGGGAAGGTTCTACAAGGTTTTCTGTGGCTCACTACTAGATGGGACTCGTAGTGATCCGCTTGTTTGCAGCCTCCCAAGAGCTGGGATTACAGGCACACTGCTGCCCTGCCCAGCCTCAGTCAGGGGTCTCAGCCCACCTCAGGGCCAGGACCAGCTCTGGCAAGCTGGGGATCAAACCAGCAGGCATTTTAATCCACTGAGCTATTTGGTCGGCCCAGGAGTGCTTTGAAGGAAGCGCCACCACGTAGGCAGTGGAATTACCCGCGATCAATGTATATGCCACCTCCTTTGCGGAACCTCTGACTTCTTGGCTCCTGGACGTAGAATTCTGCTACATATTTGTATATAGTCCAGACTTCTGAAAAGTTGAGAAAAAAAAAAAAAAAAGAACAGGTCTTCTTACCCCTCCTTTTAACAATAAAAAGTGCAGTGTACTGGTTATATGACATGTCTGCTTTACCACTGGATGTACCTTTGCAATGCTTGTTGTACCCAAGAACCAGGAATTTCTGCTAGATCCACCCTATAGTATATAGAGTCTAACTCTGGATAGCCAAGGCTTGAATGTACCACTTATAAAGTTCTAAAACCCTAAGAAAGTCAATAACTCTCTAACCTTTGGAGTTCTGTGAGCATTAATGTGAAAATGCGACATTTTTCTTGAGACAGGGTCTCATGCAGTTCAGGATGTCCTTGAGCTCACTTTTGTAGCCCAGGTTGGTCGCACTGATCCTCCTGCCTAATCCTCCCAAGTGCTGGGATTACAGGTGTGTGCCACCATGCCCAGCTTCAACATATATATTCTTAGCATTAATGTAAATACATTAAAGAGAACAACACCTATTTCTTTCAATTTTCTCACTGTAAATTATAGGTAGCTTCCTGGGAGTTACTTCACAGTAAGTCTATATTTGGGGCTGAAATGGGCCTCCTGGCCTTCTGTGATGCATTCTGGATATCAGCAGCACTTACTTCATTTTGTTATTGGATGGGATCCAAGGGGGAAACGGGAACTTCAGTACCCACCCCCACCACATTAGTTTTGTGACTCTCATCATAGAAAAGCATTTCAGGAAGTGTCAGTGAGACCCCCAGGTGAATTTATTAGGTAGAAACAAAGAAACACACACTCAAAAATGAATGTGGGGACTTGAGCATAAGGTGCATGGTGCGCTGGGGTGAGAGTATGATATTTGCATGATCTTGTTATCAAGCTGAGTCTGAAGAGATTCCTATGGCTGAAATAAGAAAATTAACAGTCACTTTTATAGAATACATATGAATACTTGAGCTCATAAAACAAATATCACTGGTCATAAAAGATCAAATAAACACTAATAAAATCATAATGAGTGACCCAACTACCCTACTTTCACACAGAACAACTAAAAACTACAGAAATATCAGAAATGAGCCACACCTTTGAACATATAGACCTAGTAGATATCTACAGTGTCCTACCCAACTACAACACACACTCTTCTCAGCAGTAAATGAGACTTTCCCAAATAGACCACATACTAACCCATAAAACATGCCTAAATAAATTCAAAAGAATCAAAATCACCTTGTGTGTACTATCAAATTATTGTGCAGTGAAATAACATTAATCATAAGAGAAACCACAAAAAGTTCAGAAAACAAATGGAAAATGAATAACACACTTTTGAACATCCAATCAATCACTAAGAGAATGCAGGAAGAAATGAAACAATTTCTGTGATCAAATGACAATGACAGTGTCGTAGTTAGGGGTTTTGCAAGGGGAACAATACAATACAGGAAACATTTTATAAGTTTATTTTATAATGAATAACCCAAAGAACCATATACCATAGTACAGGAAATATGTCCACATACTAAAGACTGATGAATCCAGCTAAAGGCCTAGATCCCTCAGTAGTGTCCTGCCTGAGTCCAGCTGAAGACTTAGTGCTCCTAGCAATGCCTTGCACAAATCTAACTGGAGGCCAAGAGCCTCTGATAATGTCTCATGTAGGCTGGCCTCATGGATCTGCACTGGTAAGGCCCAAAGGTCAGCAGTAGAAGTTAGAAAGTCTATGCTAGCAGGCTGAGGGATCTGAACTGGAGCCAGGAAGCAATGCTCAACATAACCAGAGCTCCCCTCAAGAGTATCACAGCTGTCCCAAGCTCCTCAACAGGGAGGTCCTGAGCTCCTACAGTGATTGGGAAAGCTGACCTCCCATCATGAAAGCGAATGCAACCAGCTTCTCCACAAGGCTCAGAGCCAGGAAGCAATGCTCAAGATGAGGACCAGAGCCCCACCCACCCAACATACACAAATGAAATCTCAGTGATAACGAAGGTCCTGAGCTTTTCCTCTGATAAGTACAGCCAAGTTCATCAGGAAAGCCAACATGACAAGGTCGTCCAGCAGAATGGCATAGAGAACCAGTAGCTTCCAACAGCTCCAAACAGCATCCATAACAGCCTCTCAACAAGTTTTGTTCTGTCTTTTACAGTGCTGGCAACAATCCTCAGGTGGGACTCCCACACCCAGCACTACACTCACTCAATTCAGCTGGGTGTAACAAGTTGCCCACCAGTTAACAATGCAGTATAGACAGTATGATAGACCAGAACTTATAAGGGCACAATGAAAGCAGAACTGAGAGGAAATCTTATTACAATCAATACTCACATTAGAAAAGTAAAGGGATCTCCAAAAAACAACCTAACAAAGACGTTGAAGAATACCAGCAAAGGGCTGACCAAGTAGCTCAGCAGATTAAAGTGCCAACAAGCAGGTGCAGGGGTCTGGGGTTTGATCCCTGGGTTTGCTGTGCCAGACACACCCCCTGCTGAGATGTCAGTTGAGACTTGAGGTGGTAACCCACGCCTGTAATCCCAGAACTTGGGAGGATGTAAACAGGCAGATCACTATGAGTCTGATCTAGTAGTGAGACCCTAAACACCCTGTAAAAAAAAAAGAAAGGAAGAAAGAATGCTGGGAAAACAGAAACAATACAAGCCCAAACTGAAATTAAGGAAAGAAATCATATTAGAAATTAATGAAATTGAGAATGAAAAGTAATCGCGCCGGGCATTGTGGCGCACGCCTGTAATCCCAGCACTCCGGAGGCTGAGGCAGGAAGATCAGTGAGAGTTCGAGACCAGCATGGACTACAAAAGTGAGCTCAAAGCCAGCCTGAACTGCATAGCAAGACCCTCTCTCAAAAAGACAAAAAAAAAGAGAGAATGAAAAGTAATATAAAGAATGAATTGAAGCCAGGCGTGGTGGTGCACGCCTGTAATCCCAGCACTTGGGAGGCTGAGGCAGGAGGATCAGTGAGAGTTCGAGACCAGCCTGGGCTACAAAAGTGAGCTCAAGGCCAGCCTGAACTGCATAGTGAGACTCTGTCTCAAAAAGAAAAAAAAAGACAAAAGAATGAATTGGGAAAAAAATGAATGGAAAAGATGGTTCTTTGAAAGAATAAATAACACAGATAAACCTCTAGCCAAACCTATCAAAAGAGAGAGAAAATTAACATCAATGCAATAAGAAATAAAAGGGGCAAAATCCAAAGGATAGTAAATACTATGAGAATTTATATTTGAACAAATTAAAAAATCTTGAAGAAATGGGAAGATTCTTAGATGCACACAAATTACCAAAACTAACCTAAGAAGACATAAAAATTTTGACCAGTTCAATAGTAAGCAATCACTTTGATGAACATAAATGCAAAACTCCTCAATAAGACACTGGCAAACAGCAAGAACCAAATTATGAAGACAATCATATACCATGATCAAGTAGGATTCACTCCAGGGAGCCAGAGATGCCTAAAGACCTGCAAATTAATAAATGTAATATGCCACAAAAATAGAAGAAAGGAAAAATACTCTATGAAAATCTCAGTTGATACAGAAAAAGCACTTGACAGAGTTCAATATCCATTCATGCATCAGTGTTCATTAGCATTATTGGCCTGTAGTTTTTTTCTAGCTGGGCCCTTCTCTATTTTTAGCATCAGAGTAATGCTTGCTTCCAGGAATGAATTTGGGAATGAAAAGGCAAGAGCAGAATGGCAAAACAAGATTTAACTTCCATGTATTTTTAATAAACTGGATGTGAGTGGTCTTCATTCTCCGAACCTTTTATGGAAATAACGAAACAAGAAAATGAACACCCTTCAAAAATTTTTGGGGGCCTGGCAGGATGGCTCAGTGGTCTAAAGCGCCTGCTTAGGAAAGCTTAGGCAGCTGCAGGGACCACGGTTCAATCCCTGGCACCACATGCTGCACCAGCCCTGCCCTCAGGGCAGACTGAGCCAGCCATAAAAATAAATAAATAAACAAACAAAAGTTCTGAAACAAGAAAAATAAATAAAATTTTTTTAGCACAACTGTGAGTTACTTGAATTGTTTTAAAGAACAATTTCTTTTTTTATATATTTATTTATTTATTTATTTATTTATTTATTTATTTACTGTTTCAGAACCTTTGTTTGTTTATTTGCTCATTTTTATGGCCGGCTCGGCGCGCCCCAAGGGCAGAGCTAGCACAGAATGTGGTTCCGGGGATCGAGCCGCGGTCCCTGCAGCCGTCCAAGCTTTCCGAAGCAGGCCCTTTAGACCACTGAGCCATTCTGCCGGGCCCCGAGAACAATTTCTATATCCAATTATTCTACCTGTAGAAATATATTTTGAGGAAACAATTCAAACACAGAAAATTTTACTCATAGAAATTGGTTATATCCTTTTCAAATGTTATTATTGATTGAAAACAAGTCAAATATCTACTAATTGATGAGTGAATTATGATACATTAACATGATAGAATATTTTATAGTGTTAAAACATGTTTATAAAGAGTGTACTATAATATAAAAATGATTTTATGGGACATGTTAGGCAAAAAAATAAAAATAAACAAGGACAACATGGAAGGCAAGGTGACTTTGAGACTAGAGACAGACACTCCTCTGCTGTGGGCCAGATCTCAATACAAGAGCAAACAAAAGCAAGTACATACTTCCCTAGGCATGGGCACGAGAGATTGATATTCTGAGTAGGTATCAATCACCTTGAAAGAGCCTAGAAAGAGTCACCACGCCACACTCAACACAAAGAGACCTTACTCTGTATTCTTGCCCACTTTTTATGTGGTTTGCTTTCCCATTGGATCCTGATTTTAATCTATTTTACCTGAGCAATGGTGCTTGGTATCTTATTGGTTGACCACAGTTTTGTCCCACCTCATACCAACCTAACCCATTCCCATGTCTTCTCCATAACCTTAGACCTGCCTCACCACATGGTTCACCTCTATAAAAGTCCCTGGAATTGACAGCTTCCCAGGTACACTCACTCTGGACACCCCTTCCGTCTCTCTCTTAGACAGGTGCTTTCTTTCCCTCAATAAATATGTTCCGCTCATTAAAAAAAAAAAAAAAAAAGAAAAGAAAAGAAAAATAAAGACCTACACGGACATTACTTTTGAACTGAGTCGAGATTTTTAAACTATGTGTGACGCCCTTATATACCTAAATATAACATGAAATCTCAGAAATGATTAAGGGAAATGTTACACCCATATGGGCCCCTAAAAATATTGATGTCAAGTTCTTGATGCCAATGAATGTTAGCCTGTTTGGAAAAACGTTCTTTGCAGTTATTGATTAAGAATCTCACCGTGGGGCAAAATTTCTTGATTTTCTGAGAGGATTCTAAATGCGGAGACAAATGTCTTTTGAGAAACAGGCAGAAGAAGTTTAGACACAAAGAAGAGGAAATGCAGTAAAATAAGCGCTTGCCTGGCAAGCACAAGGGCCTGAGTTCAATCCCTGGTCCCGCAAAAAAAAAAAAAAAAAAAAAAAAAAAGGAAGAGGAAATGGCCATGTACAAATGAAGGCCGAGATTGGGATGAGCTAGTTACGTGCTCAGGAATATCAGCAGCTATCTGAAGCTAGAAAAGGCAAGACACAGATCCTCCTCTAGCGTCTCTGGAGGGGACACCTTGATTTTGCATGTTTGCTCTCTAGAATTGAGAGAGAATACAATTGCATTGTTTTAAGCCACCGTGTTTGTAGGAATTTGTCAAAATAGCCACAGTAAACTAATACAACATGTCATTTTTCCTTTATCTATTTTTTTTGGCTTTTTGAGACAGGGTCTCACTGTGCAGTTTAAGCTGGCTTTGAGCTCACTTTTTTAGCCCAGGCTGGTTTCGAACTCGCAATGATCCTCCTTGCCTCAGCCTCCCAAGTGCTGGGATTACAGGCGTGAGCCATTTCCTTCATCTATTGACACTCAGCCCGCAGGATTAAGACTGGAGGGAGCGGGGAAGTAAGTTGTGAATAAGTAGATGGTAACCAGATGGCAGTGCTGTGCAGAAAATAGCACGTGTACTGTTCCACCGCTTCACATTCGCTCGGTTATGTAAGTCTTTGCTATTCTTCCAACTCAAAGAACAAGAATCTGCTTTCTTCCTGAAAAAGTAAGAAGTTTAAATCATTACTCTTACATTTTATGCCTATTTTATTTTTGTCTTTTTGAGACAGGGTCTCGCTATGCAGCTCAGGCTGGCCTTCAGCTCACTTTGGTAGCCCAGGCTGGTCTCAAACTCACATTGATCCTCCTGCCTCAGCCTCCCAAGTGCTGGGAATACAGGCATGCACCACCACACCTGGCTTTTATGCGTATTTTGCAAGAAAAGTTTGTCCAGATTTTAATATACTTGTTACTCTTAGATTCTTAAATAGCTGTGAGGAAAAATCAATACATTACTGACACATCTTTGTGTTTATGGGTAGAATGATTACATTCATTTAATGACCTACCCCTTTTAAAGGAATGAGTGAGATGATAGATTTGAAAATTTTAATAAACAGTAATACTCAACACACCTGTAAAATTGGATTATTGTTACTGTCCTTCTTTTAAAAGACATTACAAGCAAAGCAAACCAAAAAACTTTCATTTTGATCACTATGTCATTGAAAAGGCATTAATATCTGAAGCTAGGAGAACCTTCATAGAGGTTCCACTGTGTAGGTGTTTGCTTGACCTGGTGTAAACTTTATTGTGCATAGCAATCTCCTGGGTTCTTGTGATCAAGTGTGATCTGATTTAGTAGTCCTGTTGTGGGTTGCAGAGTCTGCATTGCTGACAGGCTCCTAGGTGATGCTAATGCTGTAGGTCTGTGAAAACCAATGAGCAGAAAGAAATCATTTTGTCAGACTTTTTTTTTTTCGGAGGACAGGGGATTAAACTCAGGTCCTTGTGCTTGCCAAGCAAGTGCTTATTTCACTGAGCTATCTCCTCAGGTTGGGAAAGAAATAATTTTGATTCTGCATCTAAGTCCCAATTACTAATCCTATGATAAAGAACAAATGTGTGCTTGTAATGAAACATATTCACTGTGAGTAGGGACAATACTAATTTCTGCAAAATCAAAATTGGCACCAACACTGATATGGAAGGTGAACTCAAAATCATCCAGGTGAATACCATACAAATAATTCCTAACAGAGATATTTCTATCCCTCTTTTTCAGCATTCAAAGGAGATAAATTAAAAGCCAGGCGTGGTGGCGCACGCCTGTAATCCCAGCACTGGGAGGCTGAGGCAGGAGGATCGATGCGAGTTCGAGACCAGCCTGGGCTACAAAAGTTAGCTCAAGGCCAGCCTGAACTGCAAAGTGAGACCCTGTCTCCAAAAGCCAAAAAAAAAAAAAAAAAAAAACAAAGGAGATAAATTTTCAGTTTCTGTTAGTAAGTTAGAGTATAATGTATTACTAGAAAGAAAATTTATCTTTTCTTCATCTAATTGTTTCTGTTGGAATGTCGCTTCTTTTTTACTTTATATTTTTCAGAGAAATTAACTAGACTCGTTTCCAAATATCCTTTTCTACACCTACACTCCTAATTGCATCATTAAAACAAGACTGGAGTAATTTTACCTGGAGTAATCTTCCTGTGCCCGGGCTAAATATTTGATACATATAAAAACATGATCCATACCTTTGTGTAATATGCATGCCTTTAATTCCAGCTCTACCCTTTCTAAGACTAAAACAAGAATGACACCAGCACTTCTCCTCTTGGACCACCTCAGCAGCTGGAAAGATCATTTCCTCAGCAATAATTCCTTTAGTAGGATAACTTATATGCTCTCTGGAAAAAAACTGTCACTGGTGTAGTGTATGAGAATCTAAGTTGGGAGGGGCAAAGCTGACACTCTTCTTGCTGATAGTTACAAGCAAGCAGAGATTCATGGGCACATGATCAGTGCTGTCACATATGGCTCCACATTGAGAGAGTCCACAATGTCAGGATTAATATTCTGCCATCTCTACCTTGAAAGTCTGAATGATGTTTGAACAAGTGGCTCCATGTTTACGTGTTACACTGGGCCAAGGAAACTGTTAAACCCATCCTGATGACATAGACAGACATGCTGTTCATCTGGTTTCTTTTTTTTTTCCATCTGGTTTCTTAGAGCATGAATATAAATTTTAAACTGTAGTCCAGTATAACTGCTACATTCTTTCAAAATCCAAACCAGTTCAAGTTATCTTTCCTACCAAGAAGGGCTATACCCATGTCACCTATGTGCACTTTGTTAGTAGACGATAGCCACCACCATCTTCATGCATTGGGTGCCTCATGTCATACATTGCAGTTTCAAAGAATCCTGGATTGCAACTGATGCATATTCTGCCCAGTGATCCCAGTCATTTTAAATGTTAATTATAGCCAGGCGTGGTGGCTCACGCCTATAATCCCAGCACTCGGGAGGCTGAGGCAGGAGGATTGGTGCGAGTTCGAGACCAGCCTGGGCTACAAAAGTGAGCTCAAGGCCAGCCTCAACTGCATAGCAAGACCCTGTCTCAAAAAAGACAAAAAAATAAAAAAATAAATAAATAAATGTTAATTATGTTAGTTATGTTAGCTCTTAGATTATGGTTTTTCCATGCCATGAAAGAATTGGTAAGAATAAAAAGAGAACTATACCTTCTCCTGTCTAAAAGTTTTTACACTAATATTGTTTGAATGCAACCTCTCTTCTGCTGGTGTGCAAGGAGGGGAGAGAAGAGAGCACCTGTTGGAGGAGCTGTGACTGCAGCAACCAGAGAGGAACAGAGGCTTGTGGTTTCTTTCAGTGGTGGACACCAAAGACCCATTCCATCCCAAGAAAGGTGACAGGAATTCAGGAAACAATAGTTGTGACCAATTTGAGCAAAAGTTTAGAGCCAAGAATTCCTCAGAAGTAATAGAGCCCTCCAACTACAGGGATCCACTCTAAACAAAGGTCATACAAATAGTAATCAATCTGGCCTGGAGAAACTGTCCTACCTATATTTCTTTTTATGAAAGATTACTAAATGCTAGTAGATATAGGTGGAAAACCCAATAATGACTGATGCTAAATTTTCCCTCAGCCAATTAGAGCAGGGCCTAAAAAATCAGATTATCATTTGTTTTAAAGAACATTAAGGAAGATGATAGTTCTGGCACGTCCTGTGGCTTGTGGCTAGACGTATTCTAAAGCCTCATGAGGTCATAGACTTTTTCAGAGGTAGCTGAATTTAGAGTGTACAATTGATTCATAGTGCAGTGCAGGGATTAAGAGTGGGGAATCATTATCTCAGTCTACTGATGGAATTAGTGGCACCCTCATCTCTATAGACTGGGTACAACACAAGGGACAGTGAGAAACTTAACTTACACTGTCTTGTTGATTGTGTTGTCTTCCACAGCCATGAACTGTTGCCCCTCTTCCATGTCCCACTCCACCTTGGAATAAACTGATTATGGACTAAAACCTCTGCAAATTGTGAGCTAAATAAACCTTTTCCATTTGATCAACGTGGGGTGTCAGGTATTTTGTTTCAGCAATGAGAGAAAAGTAGCTAAGTCATGGTTGCAAATTGTTTCCTACAACAATGTAGTATTTAACACATAAACCTCCGGATAATGAGCCTCAATTTCCCACACAAATACCCTCAGATTTTATTGCAAAAAAGTCATATCCAAACATTACCTCCTCTCCATGTACAAGAAAGCCATTTATGTTATGAGACGTCTGGTGAGGACGCCAAAGACATCTTCTAATCCCATTCAATAAAAAGCAGGGTCCTTAGCTCAAAGCTTTTTCCATAATGTTGGAGATAAGGAAAAAATAAAGAAAGAAGCCAGCAACAAAAACAAAACCTTCCTAGAGAAAGAACAAGGACAAGGCAGTGTTGGTACCTCGCTACTCCCTCTAAAGACTAATCTTGTGTGAATACTTATGGTCCATATTGCTGCAGAAATTTGTAATATATTTCCAAAAGGAAATTCCAGCTGGGCATGGTGTCTCACGCCTGTAATCCCAGCACTTGGGAGGCTGAGGCAGGAGGATCGCTGTGAGTTTGAGACCAGCCTGGGCTACAAAAGTGAGCTCAAGGCCAGCCTGAACTGCATAACGAGATCCTGTCTCAAAAAGGCAACAAAAAAGGAAATTCCTGTCTACAAGACATTGTAGTACTTTTGCCTAATGCCAGAGCTATGCAGAGTATTGCTTTCAACAGGCATTGCTCCTATATAATACTGGTTTATGTCTGGTGTTTGAAACATGCAGCCATTGGAGGCTACACAGCTATCTTAAGAAGGGCTGTTAAAAGACTGATCTATAAAGTCTGTTTTGCCCTAGCTAAGTGTTGATTTCCATAACTATCTGCCAGCTCACTAAGGTTGCTTACCACCAAGTGAATTGAAGGTTCTGAACTAGGACTTTGCTAACTCTTGTGCTCTGAATTACAGAGAGATTTGGCTATTGGAGTCTTTTCCCTTAAAGTAGAATACTACAAAAACAACTTATTTTACTGCTTTGGAAATGGAACTCTAGGTCTCCCATGTGAGGTAACTGCTCTACCATGAACCACATCCCCAGTCCTGTTTTTGTTGTCATTTTTATGAAACAAGATCTAGCAATATGCTGTATAAAAGAAACGCATTTAAATTAAAAAGAAATTACGGGCCCGGCGGGATGGCTCAGTGGTCTAAAGCGCCTGCTTGGGGAAGCTTGGGCGGCTTCAGGGACCACGGTTCGATCCCCAGCACCACATGCTGCGCCAGCCCTGCCCTTGGGGTGGGCTGAGCCAGCCATAAAAATGAGTCAATAAACAAAGGTTCTGAAACAAGAATAAAAATAATAAATAAAATAAAAAATTCTTAAAAAAAAAAAAAAGAAATTACGACTGAAATTCAAAGGATGGAAAATAATATTTCATGCACTAGGAACCTGGAAAAAGCAGGAGTAGCTATTCTATTTACAGCCAATGTAAACTGCAAGGCAAAACAGATTAAAAAAGAGAAGAAAGTCACTATGTTCTTGTTAAGAGAAAACTCCAGGAAGAAGAGATATCATAAACATATATATAAACAACATACAAGAACACCAACTATATAAAAATATTCATAGACATTAAATATCAAATAGCACTATCACAATTATAATAGTGGACCCCCAACACCTCTCTGTCATAAATAGTTTAACTAGACAAGATATTAGTAAAGAAATTTTTTTTTATCTTTTTGAGACAGGGTCTCACTATGCAGTTGAGGCTGGCCTTGAGCTCACTTTTGTAGCCCAGACTGGTCTCGAAACTCACACCAATCCTCCTGCCTCAGCCTCCCGAGTGCTGGGATTACAGGCGTGCGCCACTATGCCCAGCTAGTAAAGAAATTTAACTGAACCAAACCTATGAACAAATAGACTTAGGAGCCATTTGCAGTCCTCCATCCAACATTAGAATACACATTCTTCTCAGTGAAACACAGAATGTTCTGTAAAATAGACAATACACTAGTACATAGCACATGTTTATATAAATGCAAGGGAACTGAAAGTGGTCCATGCATATGATCTCACAATAATGCAATGAAACTGGAAATCATTGATAAAATAAATTGCAAAAGTTCCACAAATACTTGGAAGTTAAATAGCTCCCTACTGAAAAACCAATGGGTCACAGATGAAATTAAGGAAGAAATTAGACAATATTTACAGTCAAATGAAAATGCAGACTCAAGTTAATGGAGCCTATGAGACACAATCAAACTAATCCAAAGAGGGAAATTTATAGCCATGAATTCTCACGTAAAGTAAAAAAAAAGGAGCACAAACAAACTTATGCTGTCCCTCAAGCTTCTAAACAAAGAACAGGAATTCAAGCCCAAAGAATGGAGAAAATTACAAATATCAGAGTAGAAATTAATGCAATGTAGACTAAGAAAACTATACAAAAATTAATGAATTAAAGATTATTAAATAAATAAAATTGATAAACGCCTGGCCAATTATTATTATTATTTTATTTTTTTTTTTTTTGTCTTTTTGAGACAGGGTCTCGCTATGCAGTTGAGGCTGGCCTTGAGCTCACTTTTGTAGCCCAGGCTGGTCTCGAACTTGCACCAATCCTCCTGCCTCAGCCTCCCGAGTGCTGGGATTACAGGCGTGAGCCACCACGCCCGGCTAAATTATTTATTTATTTATTTATTTATTTATTTATTTATTTATTTATGGGCAGCTCAGCCTGCCCTGGGGGTGGGGCTGGCACAGCATGTGGTACAGGGGATTGAACTGCAGTGCCTGTGGTTGCTTAAGCTTGCCTAAGCTTGCCTAAGCAGGCGCTCTAGACCACTAAGCTATCTCACCAGCCCACCTGGCCAATCTTATCTAAAAAAAAAGGGAAAAGGAAAACTCAAATTCATGCAATAAGAAATGAAAATATCAAAATCACTACAGATCCAGGGGACATTCAGAAGCTCATCAATACAACTTTTAAAAATTTTACTCTTACAGGATGAAAAACACAAAAGAAATGGACAGATTCTGAGATACATATAAATTATCAAAGCTGAACAAAAAGACATAAAAATTCTGAATAACCCAGTATCAATCCATAAAACTGAAAATGCCTCACAAATGTTATCGGGGCAAAACAGGAAGAGTCCACAGTGTTACCCAGCACGCTGTTGGCACTGTTGTAAACAAGCAAGTTAAGGGCAAGATACTTGCCAAGAGGATTAATGCACATATTGAACATATTAAACATTCAAAAAGTCGTGATATCTTCCTAAAACTTGTCAAGGAAAATGATCAGAGAAAGAAAGAAGCCAAAGAGAAAGGTACTTTGGTTCAACTGAAGAGCCAGCCTGCCCCTCACAGCGAAGCACACTTTGTAAGGATCAATGGGAAGGAACCTGAGGTATTGGAACCTATTCCCTATGAATTCATGGCATAAACTGGGATATAGCTCTGCCATTCACCACCTAATTGGCAGCTTAAATGTTCTAGGTCCTATATAAAAATAAAATCGTCCTGTGTTGTAAGGGTGATTTTCTTAGTTGAAGAGGTATGTGGTGCCTTCTTACCTCAAAATTATCTCAGCAGATTTTCACTGTAGCTAGTAATTGTGTCTGGTCTTTACTCTTCAGTGTTTTCTTGCTGAAAAGTATTACTGAAAAGTATGCAGGTGTATACCCAAATATTGATAAAATATTTATATTGGCTTGTAGATCTTGTAAATCACCATGGGGAAAAGATGTATCCAAATAAATGGAAGTTACTTCAGAAACAAATGTAAGGCCGTTTGAGTTAAATAAATTGTTTAAAGCATCTAAAAAAAAAAACCAGGTCCTTGCACTTGCCATGAAGTTCTTAGACCACTGAGCTATCTCGCTGGCCTAGTCTCTTCTTAAGGAAAAAAGAATTCACTCAATCCTCAGTCTGGCATGCTGTGCTAGCCCCGTCCCATCCACTGAATCTGGGCATAGTGGTCCAGGCCTATAATCCTAGTGCAGGGGAGTCTAAAAAAGGAGGATCACTATGAGTCCAAGCTGTGTAGTGAGACCCTGTACCAAATACATTAAAAATAATAATAATAGGGGCTTTGTGTTAGCTCAGTGTTTTAAGTGCCTGTGCGGGCACAGAGGATGATGGTTCAATCCCACATCCACACTTAAGGCAGCCTGAGCCAGCCAAATAATAATAATAATAATAATAATAATAATAATAAAGAGTTCACCAGCAGAGTGAAAACACACAAATTATGAAAAAATTATACTCAAGTATATATATATATATATATATATATATATATATATATATATATGAATAAACATATGGGCAAACAGCCAGATAGCTGGGTAGATGTGATTTGATTGCTCAACTTTTATACTAAAGAAAAGCTGTGTTATTCTGTTGCATGTTTTATCCCATACCAAGCCATTCCTAGCAGCTGTCCTTGAAATATATTCAGAGGCTAGCAACCTACTATTTCCACTGCTCTATTCAGGTCCAAAAAATCCAGCATTACTTTGTACTTCTGCTACGTAAATACTCTTTAGTGGATTTCCCTGCTTCCATACAGTGCCCTTTTCTCAACCACAAAGCTAGAGTCATCTTTCTGTTTCTCCTTTTTTTTTTTTTTCTTTTTGCGGTACGAGGGATTGAACTCAGAACCTTGCACCTTCCAGGCAAGCATTTATTCTACTGAGCTATCCCCCAAGCCCTAGAATCATCCTTCTGATCAAGTCATTATTCTGTTCAAAGATTTCAGTGGCTTATGTTTCCATTCAAAAAGGAGATAGAGGGAGGTTTTTGGGTTAGCTCAGTGGTTTAAGTGCTTGCGCTAGCAATTCCAGTCAGGCACAAGGAACAGTGGTTCAATCCCCAGACATATCCTTAAGGCAGCATGAGCTAGCCTCCCCCAACAAAAAAGTCCTTCAAAAAAAAAAGAAAGAAAGAAAAAAAGAAAGGAGACAGAGTGGCCTGCATGGGCCTTTAACTTTTTTTTTTTTTTTTTTTTTTTTTTTTTTTGTCTTTTTGAGACAGGGTCTCGCTATGCAGTTGAGGCTGGCCTTGAGCTCACTTTTGTAGCCCAGGCTGGTCTCGAACTCACATTGATCCTTCTGCCTCAGCCTCCCAAGTGCTGGTATTACAGGTATGAGCCACCAAGCCTGACCCAGACCTTTAAATTTTAAGATAGGGCCATACTTCCCCATCTCATTTCTTGCACTTTCCATCTCACTCCCTTCACTCAAGCCACATAGGCTTCATTGCTATTTTTTTTCTTTTTTTTCACAACCTTTGTTTGTTTATTCACTCATTTTTATGTCTGGCTCAGCCTGCCCGGGAGGCAGGGCTGGCACAGCTTGTGGAGCCGGGGATCGAACTGCGGTCCATGAAGCCACCTAAGCTTTCCCAAGCAGGGCTTTAGACCACTAAGCCATCCAGCCGAGCCCCTTCATTGCTATTAATACACCCAAACACTGTTGCCTCTGTACCTTTCTACTCTCCTGTTTTTTTTTCTGCACAGAATTTTCATTAACAATCTTTTTTTCTGGGCCAAAGAAATTGCTGAGCAGCATAAGCACAAGATCCTGACTTTGATTCTTGATACAAAAAAAGAAAGAAAACAATCTTCTTTTCTTTTGTTTCTCAAATTCTTTCATTTCATCCTGTAGGAAGGAGACAGCTTCCAGGGTGTTCTTGAATGTTACCTTATCAGAGGCTTGCCTTGACTATCAATGT
This sequence comes from Myocastor coypus, assembly GCA_004027025.1. Taxonomy (NCBI): domain Eukaryota; kingdom Metazoa; phylum Chordata; class Mammalia; order Rodentia; family Myocastoridae; genus Myocastor; species Myocastor coypus. The sequence continues at coordinate 22,234 of PVJA010025775.1, forward strand.
GAAATAGCTCATTGTGAGGGAGAGAACTCACATTTGTTTACTGAGAAGCAAAGTAATTTCTACATAAAATAGCAACCTCATTATACTCTATTGAACTTACTCAGCATACTTGCTCATTCTGGCATTTATTAGCAATTGATAAATTCATTTATTTGTTTAACAACCAATTTCAAGGGCCCCATGTTCTCTCCTATATGGTGGCCCCCACTCACAGAAGTACAGTGTGCTTCTTTTCCTGCTTTTATGTAGCCCACACTTGCTCTACACACCCTGCTTCTTCTCCTAACTTTAGTAAAATTATGCTGTTTAAAAAATTTAATAATTTTTAAATCTATCTTTTTAAAATAATATCTGAAGATAATAAACAACTGAATATGTCAGTCATCACAATATAAGAGTATAAGCTACACTACATGAACTCAAAAACTTGTTGCATTTTGTCAATTGATTCTCCTCATGGAAATGTGCCAACAAGATGTAAGGTCCTTATGTCAAATACAATAAACATTTGCTGAGTGAATCAGTGATGGAGAGAATGAGTGCAGTTTATTAGGCACAGCAGTCATTACTCATTTCTGTTGATCTACATGAGCTAATGTGAGACAGAAAAAATAAGGCAAATGTAATATAAGGCAAATACTCCTGAAGGAAATTGATCATAGTAGTGACATAAATAGCTTTCATATTCTTCCACATTCTGAAAGACTAAGTAAAGTCTGAGAAGTGAATAGCTGGTTACATTAATTATGTCACTTTTCAAAAAACACATCAGACCTCAAAGTCACGAATCTTTAGGGAAATAAAAGTAAATCCACAATGCAATATCACAAATTTAAAAAAAAACATAAAATAACAAATGTTAGTGAAGATTTAGCACTGTTATTAGAAATGTAATGTGATTAATTCAGTACAGAAAATAGTAACAGTATGCAAATTTATGGGGGAAAAACACTAACATATGACCCAGCAATTCCTACTCTTTGGTATATATTCAAAATAATTAAAAACAGGAGTTTAAATAGCCATTTACACACCCATGTTCATAGCAACATTATTCAAAATAGTCCAAAGTGGCAAGAGCTCCATCCACAGATAAATGAGTAAACAAAATGTGGTAAACACATACAATGAAATATTATGTAACCTTGCAAAGAATTAAATATTTGGCCCATGATGCTATATAGATGAACCCTGAAGACATTGTGCTAAAGAACATAGGCTGTTCACTAAAAGAGGAATTCTAGGGGCTAAGGGTGCAGCTTAGTGGTAAAGAACTTGCTTAGCATACACAAGGCCTTTGGTTCAACACTCAGTACCAGAAAAGTAAATAAATAATAATAAAGAAAATAAAGAAAGACAAATACTATTATTCCATTTATATGCTGTACTTAATGGTAGCCAGAGGCAGGGTGTCTAGGGAAGGGGACAGTTACATTTTTAATCACTATGGATATTGAGATTTATAAGATGGAAAGGTCCTAGTGATCTGTTTCACAACAGTGAGCATTTACTTAATATTATTGAATTATACACTTAAATGGTTGAAATGATAACTTGTATGTATATTTTAAGAAAAGTTTTGGAAAGAGAAAAAATAAAGAATATGATTTTCTAAATTATGGCTAAGAATTCAAGTAGTATGAACTCTAAGCATCTCACAGAGTACATGTTTGAGAATGAGTCTTTGTCCACTATAAATCATTTTCTCAAAAGAGATTTTTAAAACTAGAATCCCTGGCCAAGGGGTATGAACATTAGTAAACTCTCATCTTAACATATGTAATGTAGTGAATTTATGCTAAACCAGCAAGCTAGAGAAAATTGTTGTGGCCAATAAATAACATTAGTATGTTACTATAAAACTACAAATTAGTAAGGAAATTACTAATATCAACATAGGTTAAAAGGGCGGGGCATGGTGGCGCATGCCTATAATTTTAGCACTTGGGAGGCCGAGGCAAGAGGATTGGTGTGACTTGGAGACCAGCCTGGGCTACAAAAGTGAGTTCAAGGCCAGCCTGAACTGCATAGCGAGACCCTGTCTCAAAAGGACCAAAAAAAAAAGGCAAATAGACAGAAAAAATGAACCAACATTCCCCCCAACACATGAACTATGGTTTTTGAAGTTATTAAATAACTGTAAATGATTGGTAATTAAAAAATGCAAATTGAAACAATGCTAGTGAATTGTAATTCAATTGTTGACAACTTCCTTGGTCACAAAGTCTGAGAGGAATGCTTGCTCTAGACTTTCAACTAAAAGAGAAAACTTAGTTGGAGATATAAAATTGTCCAGGACCCTTGGGAGAATATGACCATATTATTTGATCTCAGAAGTCAAAGAAAGGAACATTGCATCCATATATACATATAGCCCCTATATTATCAAAGCAGGTTTTTAAAAAATAGGGAAAAGCTAGATATAGATATATTCTCCTAACCAGGGACTCTTAAAAGGAGTACAACTAAGACAATCTAAAGATCTTTAAAGCTAAATGATAGAATAAATGTTATCTTGATAAAGAAAAAAGATTTTTTGTAGCATTTTAAAGAAATGACTATGCTTGCACAAGTAATTCTCTCTTTTTATGAGCAAAATATATTTATTGGGGGAAAGAAAGCTCGTGTCTGAGATAGGAACATGAGCCCCCCCGCAGCAGGTGGTCTCCAGGAAGCTGTCTCTCCCAGGGACTTTTATAGAGAAAAGCTATGCAATGAGGCGGGTCTAAGGTGGTGGGGAACAAGAAAACTCGCTTAGGTGGGCATGAGGTGGGACAAAGCTATGATCAACGAATGAGTTTACAAGCACCCTTGTTCAGGTAAAATTGATTAAATCCGGGCACAAATGAGGAAGTGAGTCCCATAGCAAGTGGACATGAATACAGCACAGGGTCTCTTCCTGTTGGGAGTTGGTTTATTGACTCATTTGGGCCCTTTCAAGGTGATTGATACCTATTTAGAATATCAACCACTAATGCCCACACAGGTAGTTATCTTAATTTAATGAGAAAAAAAAAGTCAGGAGACAGCAATATGTACCCTTGGTAAATATAAAAGAATGCCACAGAGGCATATAAAATATATCAGATCAAGAACACAATAGGAAAAAAATAGGAAATAGCAAGAAGTTCAAATATTTCCCCAAATTACAGTCAAGTTTTTAAAGTATTTCAACATATATGCTAATTTGTTTCATTTACACTAACATTTATCTTTGTTTTTAAAAAGAGACTACACTAAAAAACACCTAGACATACTCAGCTACTTTAGCTTTTATTTTTTTTAAAGAAGTTTTAATTTTATTTATTTTTTTCTTGTTTCACAACCTTTGTTTGTTTATTCACTCATTTTTATGGCTGGCTCAGCCTGCTCAGAGGGCAGGGCTGGCACAGCATGTGGAGCCGGGGATCGAACCACAGTCCCTGAAGCCGCCCAAGCTTTCCCAAGCAGGGCTTTAGACCACTGAGCCATCCTGCCGGGCCCCAGCTACTTTAACTTTTAAAAAATTATTTAATTAATCAACTATTTTTTTGACAAGTTCTCATTATGCATTTCAGACTCATATGGATCCTCCTGTCTCAACCTCCCAACTACTGAGATTACAGGCATGTGCCACCATACTCATTTCTAGAGTTAGCACTGCATGCGGTACCAGGGTTCAAACTTGGGTCCTTGTACTTGCCAGGTAAGCACTTAGACCCAATCCCAAAATGGGCATCTGAGGTGAATACACACTTCTCAGAAGAAATACAAACAGTAAATAAAAATATATGGAAAAAAATGTTCAGTATCCCTGATCATTCAAGAAATGCAAATTAAAACAACACTGAAATTCTGGAGTGGGACCTTCCACACCTGCAGAATTCTGCTCCAACAGGTCCCCAGGCCCAGCATGTGAGACTTCATTTCACTTCAGAAAGAATGGCTAACATCAAGAAGTCAGCTAAGAACAAATGCTGGAGGGACTGTGGGGAAGAAGGAACCCTTCTCCACTACTGGTGGGAGTATACACAGGTGCTACCACTGTTGAAATCAGCATGAAGATTCCTCAAGAAATTAGTAGTGGAGGTTCCATTTGATCCAGCTCTTCCCTTTCCAGGTATCTTCCCAGAAGAACTGAAAGGAAAGTTTGTGTTACTACTAGTTTTTTTTTTTTCTTGTAAGAATCTTTTTGGTTTATGTTTTGTGCTGCATAACTACTTTGAATATAATGATATACAGCTTAAAAACTATTGTTATTCTCATTATTAGGTAATGAAAAGATGTCCTTTCATAAAATAAAAAGAAAATGAAAAAGATAGTAAAACTTAGAATTCATTGAGACTTGTCAAACTGAAGACAATGAAACAAAATAAAAGGCATTTTACTCTATAATCTGAACTACTATAGAAAAATAATATACTGACCAATGACAGAGAAAAGATCTGTTCAATTTATATCTTGTTAAAAAAATTATATCTTGTTTCTGCTTTTTCTATCAGAATGAATGGACTTACTGTTAAAATAGGAAAATTAAAACACAAAAATTGGGGCTGGGGAAATAGCTCCGTGGCACAAGTGCCTGCTTTGCAAGTGCAAGGTTTGAATGCCAGCACCCCCCCAAAAAAAACCACAAAAATTTATGCAAGAAACACCTGTAGACTGAAGACAGGAAATGTCCTGATACTTGAAAGAAGAAAATGACTAATTTTGACAACTGGAGACTAATAATTTGAAACCAAATCCTGTGAAAACCAAGAATGAATTATTAAAAGATGACTCATGTCAGGTTCAATTCCTATCATTGAAAGAATAAAATGGCTGATAGTGGAATGAAGTGTGTGATCAGCTTATCTTTCTATCAACACAGTGGATCCAGTCTAGAAAAGACCTCTAATGGCTTGCTACAAATCTTTAACCTTAGCACCTCCCTAAATGCACATGTTATCTATGATTCTGGAGATAATGAAAGGTTGCTAATCTAATTTACTGACATATCACTCAAAAGCATGGTCACTACACTATGAAATTTAGGCAGATAAGTTTAAGAGTCTGCAATTTTTCATTCCACTGACTCAATATGTGGTACTGATGCTAGAGAATAATAAGTTAGTCATTATATATTGTCTTCCATAGATAATATGAATAATAATGACATTATTATATAAGTAAATAATATATAATCATAAAAACTGGCAACTGCTATGAAAGAAATATCATCAGCATGTTTTATTTCAGGAGATGAAGTGTAAACGTGTGATACTGTAAAAATCTGGCCTAGCAGTGATGAACAAGAAAATGTGTAAGATCCCAAAATTCAGAGATCCAATCCAGATATGGGCATCTCAGGTTAACACACATTTCTCAGAGAAAGTAATTCAATAAGCCTATAAATACATGAAGAAATGCTCCACTTCACTAGCCATTTGTGAAATGCAAATTAAAACAACACTTAGATACTGTCTCACCTCTGAAAGAATGGCTTTCCTAAAGAAATCAAGCAACAACAAATGTTGGAGAGGCTGTGGGAAAAAAGGAACCCTTCTCCACTGCTGGTGGGAATGCAGACTGGTGCAACCATTATGGAAATCAGTGTGGAGACTCCTTAAAAAACTAGAACTGGAAATCCATTCAATCCAGCTATCCCCCTACTGGGAATTTTCCCAGAAGAACTGGGAACATCATATCATAGTGATATCTGTGCACCTATATTTATTTTTATTTATTTATTTTAAATTTTTATTTTATTTTACTTTTCTTGTTTCAGAACCTTTATTTGTTTATTCACTCATTTTATGGCCGGCTCAGCCCGCCCCGAGGGCAGGGCTGGCGCAGCATGTGGTGCCGGGGATCAAACCACGGTCCCTGAAGCTGCCCAAGCTTTCCCAAGCAGGCGCTTTAGACCACTGAGCCATTCCGCCAGGCCCCCAATTTTTTTTTTTTTGAGACAGGGTCTTGCTATGCAGTTCAGGCTCAGGCTGGCCTTGAGCTCACTTTTGTAGCCCAGGCTGGTCTCAAACTCGCACCAATCCTCCTGCCTCAGCCTCCCGAGTGCTGGGATTACAGGTGTGCGCCACCACGCCCGGCAATGTGCACCTATATTTATAGCAGCACAATTTATAGTAGCCAAAACTTGGAAACAACCAAAATGTCCATCATCTGAAGAATGGTTGAAAAAGATGTGGTATTTTTATACAATGGAGTATAACTCAGCTATAAAGAATGATAAACTAGAAGACTTCATATATAAATGGATGTGTCTTGAACATATACTCATAAGTGAAATAAATCAGACCTACATGCATAAATATGGTATAGTCTCCCTAGTGTAAGAACATAAAAGAAGAAAAACAAATGGAGAGGTATAACACAGCTGAATGGAAATCAAGGACCTAAGGGTTAAACAATGAACTGACTCTAAGCAGAAAAGATAGGAAGCATGGCAGGGGCAAAGCCATGCACTTATATACACAGGTTAGATAATGGTCTGAGGAACCTCCAAAATGTTTTTGACACTGAGGATAGCAATGTGTAACAGTAAAACTATGCTTGGAATGCCTCTCATTCTGGTTTTTTATTTTTTTTTTTATTTTTTTTTAATTTTTTTTTTTTGTCTTTTTGAGACAGGGTCTTGCTATGCAGTTGAGGCTGGTCCTGCGCTCACTTTTGTAGCCCAGGCTGGTCTCGAACTCGCACTAATCCTCCTGCCTCAGCCTCCCTAGTGCTGGGATTACAGGCGTGAGCCACCACGCCCGGCTCATTCTGGTTTTTTAGATATGTGCTGCTTTCAGTGTAATTTCAGTTACTGCTATACTCTCTGTCAAGTAAATGGTTGGTTTACAGGAAAACAAAAAAAGTGTATTAAATGAGAGTAAGAGACAAGGAAAATGCCATAGCATTGACCTGCTACAATTTTGTATACAGTTAGATTTCTAAACGTGTAAAAATTTATAACTGTTTCTATCACATTCTATAGAGATTTATTAGAATATCAATGACTGATAGAAAATTCTCAACTCCTGTAATCCCAGCACTCGGGAGGCTGAGGCAGGAGGATCGGTGCAAATTCGAGAACAGCCTGGGCTACAAATGTGAGCTCAAGGCCAGCCTGAACTGCATAGCGAGACCCTGTCTCAAAAAGACAAAAAAAAAGAAAGTACTCAGAAAGACAGTGATGTCATGCTCACGTACCTATGTTATAGAGTGATAGTATCACTATGCTTTTCTTCTGAAAGCTTAAGAATATAAGTGTACAGACCAAAAATTGGAGAAAAGGAAGTGCTACAAGGATAGCCAATATTTTGGTCCTAGCCCTTCAAGGTCAGTGAGGACTTAGGACATAAGAAAACCTGTGCTATAACATCTTATCACTCAGTGGTTTCCCAAATTTTCTGTTCCAGGAGATTATGGGGCTACAGAGGAAAGGTATTGAAGATGTATAGTGTGCCTAAGGAGAGTCACCTAGAGAGAAAACATTCTCTCAGGCTTTTACAGACAACAAGCTGCCCAAGCAATGGCCATGACTCGTCCAGATGCCTGACACTGACAACAGTTCTACAAAGCACTGTACATGATTCCAAGGTAAATCCTGAGGGGATTTGACTGACCTTGAGAGATACAAAAGTTACATGTTTTGCTAGATAGGTCTTGCTTAGACTTGCCCTTAACCACCCAGCAGAAAAGTTTAAACATGACACATGAAAAATAAAGGTAGTTTAGTATGCTGAGCTGTAAAAGGCTCTAATCAACAGCCTCCAACATTGCTAGTTTCACCAGTAACCCACTGCAATTATGGAACACTTGAGTAGGCATACAACTACCTTCTCTTAGATCAATGAGAAGAAATTTTGTTGTACCAATAATGATTTGAAAAATTAAAACATCTATGCCCTGTGCTCTGTATAACCGAATGGAGGACAATAATATGCATTATATCAAAATTTTTTGTCTTTTTGAGACAGGGTGTGTATTAGTTACTTTTTGCTCGTTGCTGGAACAAATACCCAACACTCAAAATGAAGGAAGGAAAGGTTTATTTAGCTCACAGTTTGTGGAGGTTTCAGTCCATATTCGGCTGGCCCAAGGCTGAGTGGAACAGAGCAGAGAGCATCCAGTTCATGGCGGCGGAACAGCAACAAAATGGTGGCAGAGGTAGCCAACCAA
>PVJA010025776.1:0-30369 GCA_004027025.1 Myocastor coypus
TCTTTATATTACATTCAGGCTCTCCACCTTAGCTCCCGCCCTAGGCTACACCCATAATCCCAGAAGTACTTCCACCCATAATCCCATCAGTACTAAAACCTATAATCCCAGGGATCATGGATCAAGTCTCAAACTCTAGAAGTCCCCGCCCAGTGACTCCATGAGGCTTTGGGGGGACAACTAGACATAAACCATAACAATAATTATGCAATGTCATTAATTTATATGTAGTCTCTAGTGGCTTTGAAATAAATGTTGCTGTCTCTGATGACCATTGTATACATAAAATATTTTATTTTTCAAGAAGAAATTTTGAAAATAAACCCAAAGTTTGTTTGAAGAGAGCTTCTTTTTTTTTCTTTCTTTCTTTCTTTCTTTGTTCCTTTCTTTCTTTCTTTGTTTCTTTCTTTCTTTCTTTGTTTCTTTCTTTCTTTCTTTCTTTCTTCCTTCCTTCCTTTCTTCCTTCCTTCCTTTCTTCCTTTCTTTGTTTATTTCTTTTTGCAGAACCAGAGATTGAACTCATGTCCTTTCCAGACAAGCACTCAAGCACTTATTCTACTGAGCTATCTCCCCATTTTTGAAGAGAGCTTTATTGAATTTGATATTGAGAAGTTATCTTTCAGCAGTGAAGAATAGTCCATTTCAGACAAATAAAACTTGCTGCATGTCATTATCAGTAGCTCTACCACTAAAAAAGGACTAGGAGGTATGCCAGAAATTATGGAATACAATGGGATAAAACTTCATCTCTCTGGACAGTACTGTTTTGTTTGTCATGTTTGAATAGGAGGTGCTCTCATAGTGTCCTCCCCAGTGGACTAGCTAAGGGCCTTTCTACCAGAAACCTGGGGCAATAGAACAGGTTCTGCTCAATTCTCTATCAACTCTTAAATTTTACAAATTTGTAAAGCTTCCTCTGAAAAAGAAAGTCAAGTTTTTCTCATTGACAAACACAGAATACAGACGGTAGAGACATCTTTTCATTACAGAGGCAAAAGATACATAAAAGAAGGTCTGAGATTCATTTTCTCTATCATTTTGATTTTTATTAAGTTTATAAACAATTCTACAATTTTCCTTTTCCTCTCTGTTTTCAACAAGTTCTTTGAAAACTGTATTATTTTTAAGGAGAAGTAAATTTAGAAAGTAGCATATTTTATTTATAGTTCTTTTTTATTTGTACAAATTTTAAAAGAGAACAATAGCATGAAATCCAATTGTCTTTTGAGATAAGCAATTATTTCATAAGTTTAACTTTTAAAGTTGTTTTTTATTTTTTGTTTGTTTTCACATTTTTATGTTTAGCTGCTATTTTTATTACTTTTAATAAGAAATAACAATTCAAAACACATTAGTAGTACATTCCCAATAATTGATACAATGTATATTGTTGTCGTAGTATTTATACATAGCACAGGATGCAGGCATGCTAATTTCTCTAATCATCGTTGATACAAAACATTTCTTCTCATTGAACTAAGAGAAAGTAGTTGTATACATAGTCCAGTAGTTGATAATCGCAGTGGGTTATTGGCAGAACTGGCAATGTCAGAAGCTGCTGATTGAAGCCTTTTTACAGCTCAGCATCTAATCTAGCTTTACATTTTATGCTTTGTGGTTAAACTTTTCTGCCAGGTGATTAAGGGCAAGTTAAAGCAAGACCTGTATAACAGAACATATAATTTTTGTATCTCCTAATCTCAGTGAAATCCCCTCAGGATATATTTTGAAACCATGCACAGTGTTTTGTAGAACTATTGTCAGTGTCAGACATCTGGATGAGTTATGGCCATTGCATGTCCAGTTAAAAGTGTTTTATTAAATTCTGTTTTGCTTCTACTTTTAGCAAACTGTTAGTATTAATTAGGCAGCTTTCATCTTGCGGAAACAATACTCCATGCTTTCAGTTTAAAGGAATTGAAGTTTAACTTGCCTTACAATTTGCTGGATCCATATCATGCAGAGAAAAAGAACAGTGCCCAAGATGACCAGTCTAGGGGCCACGTCGAATGACTTGCAGACCACACACTCTGCCTGAGGTCACACTTCCTTGACCCACTGCAACACACCTAGGAGCTCTGCTAGACATTTCTAGGCATTTCTTAATCTAGTGAGGTTGACATATCAACACTAATTGGCATGCCAGCTTATTCATGATTCTTCCTCAAATTTTATCCAAGCTTCCAAGTAACAACATTCAGTGATTTAAGTAATGAAATATAATCCACTTAAATGTTAGCAATACTTACAAAGGCAGGAAAGGTAAAGAAATACATTTAAGTTTATACATTAAAAGGTTGAAATAAGGCATATTTTGTTGGGTTTAAAGATGAATTTTCCTGTAGGAAATCTAACATGGCATTTTAGAATCAGCAAATCTTTTCAGGAATCTCCTGGCATTGAATACTATACCCATAAATTATGCATTCATTTGCAGATTTCATTTATGTCAAATCTTGTTAGAACAGTTAATTTTACATGAAAGTTATTCTCAGAGGAAGCTCTTAACAATTGGACATTAGCATTTTTTAGTAAGTCAGCATTTTTACTGTAACAAGATTCTTGTCTTATTCTGAATAATAGCATCTGCAGAATTTAATCATTGCTCTGTTTAGCATAAGTGTAAGAATGTCATTTTTGTAACATATATAAAAATTTTGGGCAGAGTAACATAATTTTGTACAAAATGTTAGCACACTTTAGGCACATGTAATTAGGCTATTTCATTAGAACTTAATAAGGAAAATATGTCTTTTACTATGCTGTTGATACATAAAATATATTTGAGTCATAAAAGTGACAGTCCTAACTTGTAGAGATAAACACCTATTATTTATTTAATTTATTTATTCATTTATTTTTTGTGGTACCAGGTATTGAACTCAGGATCCTGCACTTGCCAGGCAAGCACTTATTCCACTGAGCTATCTCCTTGGCCTGAGATAGATACCTTAAACTCTTTTTTTTTATAGTTTTTTTTTTTTTTTCTTTTTCTTGTTTCAGAACCTTTGTTTGTTTATTCACTCATTTTTTATGGCCGGCTCAGCCCGCACAGAGGGCAGGGCTGGCGCAGCATGCGGTGCCGGGGATTGAACCGCGGTCCTTGAAGCCGCCCAAGCTTTCTCAAGCAGGCGCTTTAGACCACTGAGCCATCCCACCAGGCCCCCGATACCTTAAACTCTTAAATAATTTGTTCAGTTAAATAAATACTTCACACAATTGTATCAATGATTATATCTGAAGTAGCATGCGCTTTGCTGTGTAACATTGCTTTGCTCTTAAGCTTAGAAGTGTAACCACTACAAGTAAGTTCTTCTTCTTTGAATAATATTTCATATTTACCACCTAAATGATGTATTTAAGAGATTCCATGGATTTCTATTTTTTTATAAAAGAGTACAAAATGGTCATAGATATAATACATCTTTTGATGCATTGTAAAATTTCACTAAACAAAGTAATAGGAATTCAACAATGGTTGCTGTACAGCATGATGTTAACTTTAAATTAGTTGCTTAGGTTGCCAGGCATAAACATTCAAGATTTTATTATTAACAATAATAAAAAGTTAAGAGATATTTTAAGAATATTAAATATTAAAAATATGTCCTGTATGCATACATAAATTTTTCCCTTCTTTGTTTTGTCCTTTCCCCATTTCAGATTTCCCTTCCCATTGAACAAATTCTTTCCCTTTCATAACATTTATTGTACCTTTCTAATTTTATTTACTCTTTCAAGTTCTCACACCAGTGAGAGAATATGATATCTGCACATGTGGATCTGAATTATTTCACCTACCAGTATAGTCACTAGTTGCAACCATTTATCTACAAAAGCCTCAGATTTATATTTTATAGCAGAATAATAATTCCTCATTTGATGGGCATTTGGGTTGTTACCAAGATTTAGTTATGACAAATTGAGCTGCTATAAACAGGGGTGTGGGGCTATAAACATATGGTTTCGTGATTTCAGTTCTTTTGAAAAATATATCTAGGAGAAGAGTAATTGGCTTGAATGGGACCTCTAGTCACCTTTCTGAGAAATCTCCATACTCACCTCCACAATGATTTTACTCACCCTCACTACTATCAATAGTAGAGAAGGATTCCTTTTTACCCACAGCCCTTCCAGCATTTGTTATTGCATGACTTCTTGCTGATAATCATTCTTTCTGTCATAAGATGGCATCTCAGTGTTTTTTAAATTTTCATCTCTTGAATTACCAATGATTTTGAACATTCGTTCATATATTACTTGCCATTTGTATCTCCTCATTTGTGCAGTGCATATTCATCTTAGATGCCCATTTTTGGATTGAGTCTGAATTGTCAATGCTTTTTATTGAACTTTTTATATGTTCTCGATAGGAGATCTTTCCATGAAGGACAGTTTGCTATAATTTTTTCCCAATCTGTGCATTTTTTTAATCTATGATTTTATTTGATTGTTTGTTTGTTTATTTATTTATTTATTGTGAAGTAGAGATAGAACTCATGACCTTGTACTTTCCAGGCAGGCTCTTGTGCCCCTGAGCTATCTCCCTGGGCTCTATTACTCTATGATTTCCTTTGACATACAGAAACTTTTCAAAATCATGAAATCTCAATAGCTGATTCTTTGATGTATTTCCTGTGCAGTTTGATTTTTGTTCATGAACTGTCTTCCTACCCCTAAGTCTTTAGGATTTCTAGCTTCACTTGATCTTTGCCATGAAATTATCTCATCTCTTCATGAAATTCAACAGATAATTTCATATTACATCAGTCTGGGTTGGAAATTGCTTTCTTTCAGGAACTCAAATATCTCACTCTAAGCTCTTCTTGATTTGATGGTCTATGTTAAGAAATCTGTTGTGATTCTGATGGGCTTTCCATTATAAGTTGATCCAGTTCTTCTCTCTATTAGCTATAAATATTCTGTTTTTTTTTTTTTTTCTTTTGTTGTTGTTCAGTTTCTGGGATCATGAGTATTATGTGTTTGGGTGATGATTTATTTTGATTAAGGCTAGCTGGAGTTCTATATAGTTTAGTTATTCACTCTATTCCCATTTTTTGCCACTGCTTCTGCAAATAGTCATTTTATTCATTTGTGTTAACACGAAGTGTTTGTTACTTATTAGTCATATATATTTTTCTTTACATCATCTTGCAGCTGTTGTATTATTATTTCTTGGTTCCTTATTATTTTTAAAAGACCTTTTCCTTTGTGTTCACTAGCTGCGACACTATCTTTAAGGTCTGAAATTCTTTCTTTAGTTTCATTCAAGCAGTTTTGCCAGCTTTCCATGAAATTCTCAATGTCTTGAATAGCTGCTTGAATCTTTTTCATTAATTCTAATAGTTTCCTATATTTTTCATTTAATGTTCCCATAATTTTCCTATTCCCTTATATTTTCCTATGTATTGAGCAATTCTTTCACGATTGTTAACATTTAGTTCTTTACCTGAGCGATGACTTCTGGTCTGATTTCCTCCATAGCCTGATGGAATTTTTTTGTAGTTGTTCAGTTGCTATCATCTTACAGTGTTTAGGTGTGTGACTTCTAAGTTCTTCTGTGGTCTTGTCTCCTGGGCATGTTTTGGGTGGACTACATGTCTGAGATTGCCTTTTATTCTTCCCTTTTGCCAGTTTTTAAGCCCTGATGTTCACCCTGACTCTGTAGCAATGGCAGTAATGATGAGATGCAGGACAGCAATGTTATCAGGAGATCATAAGGGTACATTAGGCTCACTAAAGCTCACACTGCGTGGTGCTCAATGTGGCTTCCACCTCATGGGAGGGGGGCGGGGAGCCATAGCTGAGGAAGTACCTGATGATGTTGGGTACAGACCACAGTTTTGCAAGGTTCTCTCAATGCTGGGTTGGTACAGGATCTCATGGTAGCCTTGTAGGCACCCGGTTTCAGGTCCTTGAAAACAGTTTCTGAGGCCTTCTCATCAGTCTTTAGATCAAAGACAGGAGGCAGGACTCTGAGGAGACCTGTAAGGTGATTTGGGGCTCAGGGTTAGAGTCTCAGGTCTCCCCAGTAGCCATCAGAGTGAAGAGGGGTGGCTGGAGCTCAGAGCAACTCCCTGTTTTTTCTTTTCACAGAAAAAAGATTTAATTAAAACATCGGAGAAAGTGGCAAGCCAGTTAATTAGTTGTGGTAACAAAGATCAGCCACCCCTGACCAAAAGAGTAAACATAAGCAAGAAACCCATTTTGATCCTCTGGAAGAAAAATGCTATGTTTAAGAAGATGACTGGACATGATTTCTAAACAATAAAAATATTATAAGGAAGAGCATTTAGCAAATGGTTCCTTAACTCTCCTGTTTGTTTACTAATTCTAAATATTTGTTTCTATTTAGATGATATTTTAATATTAGATGAGAATTTAGTCCTCACAGGATGGCAGCAGTGTTTGCCTCAGGTTGACTTAACTTCAGACAAGCGGCTTCTACCTACCAGATTACTGACTTCTCTTAATCCAAATCTTATACAACTCAGGTTTGAAGACTCATGTACAAGGAAAGATACTTATAAACTTGCTAGACAAGTGCATGTGTGTGTTCCAAATAATATTTCATAATAGAAATTGATAATGAGATACATGTTTGGAGACTTTCAAAAGCAAATTTGTAATCTCTGGTCTATATTCACAGAGGTAGATACCATGAATTTGTTCAAAAGAGCATGTCAGGGGCTGGGTAGATAGCTCAGTGGAATAAGTGCTTGTCTGGCAAGCATATGATGCTGAGTTTGATCCTTGGTATCACCAACAAGCAAACAAAAACAGAGAGTAATATGTTGCCAATGCCTTGATTTTGTAGCAGGTTGAACATGGGCACTGAAGAACTACATTGCTAATGTTGTCCTTACTCTAAGAATTCCCATGTCCCTGGAATATTTGTGATGCTAGGTATTTAGCATCTCCCTGTTTGATAATGTTCTTCTGACTGTATTAATTTTGTTCTCTCTATTTCTACATAAACACCCAAAAATATTATTAGTGTTCCACATATTCGTTTATCTCAAACGTATATCTTCGTCACTTTCCTTATTGCTGGTACAGGACACGTGACCCCCACCATCTAAAAGAGGAGACATGTTTCTAGTGTATTGTAGGCTGGCTCCCAGTCAGAAAGGCATGCTATAATAGTTCAGGGCCAAGGAAACCACTCAAGGTATGGTCAGAAGGGGGCAGAAGGTGTGGGGAGGAAGTAGGGTGGGAGATTGACTCTCCAATCTGAAGACCACAGTGATTCTTCTCTTCTGAACAAGGACCACCTTCTAACATCATGTAGAGCTATAGCACCCTCAAATTCCAACACCTGTCAAAAGCCTCCCCTATGTGTACAAAAGGCTTTTGTGAGAAAACTAGAAATAGACCAAATCAAGCATTTTGCTCTTTGTAAGTACGTTTCAATTTATCATTATGTTTCATATTCATATTTATTCAAATAAATTTTGAATGTGTTATTTTCCTTGAGTCTGTGTCAAACGAATAGTTTTTAGTTATCAGACAGAATATAACATCTGAATTCTAGTAAATGTAATGAAAAAATATTTCTAAGGTACTTATTGACTTCAGGGATGTGGTATCTGTCACCTCTCAAGAACCCTACCATGGGGTGGGGAGATAGCTTAGTGGTCTAAGCACCTGCTGGGCCAGTACAATGGATCCAAGTTTGACCCCAAGTACCCCACGCAGTTCTGGCTGGCCCATTGTGGAAATGCTGCACTGGTCACCAAAACCAGACATGGTGTGGCACACATGTAATCCCAGTGCTGGGGAGGCTGAGACAGAAAGATTACTACAAGTTTGAGCTGCATAATGAGACAGACCCTCTACCAAATAAGTAATAAAGGATTTTATAGATACATAAAGAGCTAGAGGCATGACATTTTGCTTTTGCATCATGTCATTTTCTATTTCAGAGGTTTTATTTTGCTTTTTGCATTGATCCTTAAAAGTTTCTGTAGCAGGGCTTTTTTTTATTATTATTACTTTATCAAGGACTATCTTGGTAAAGTTTTTTCTTCAGAGCAAACATCTTTGCTGTCTACCAAAAAACATACAAACAAAATGTGGCATATACATACACATAATGGAATTTTGTTTATCTTAAAGGGTAGGAAAATTGTGATATGCAGAAACATAGCTGAACTTCAATGGCATAGAAAGTATACTAAACCAAAACCTGAATAAGTCATAAGATTAATATGGAATGATTTCACCTATATAAGAGAGCTATAATAGTCAAGTACATAAAACCAGAAAGTGGAATGTAGTAGAATTGTATGCTGTAAGTGAGGTCAGGAATTTTAAGAGCTGAGTAATAGATATAGAGTTTTATTTCTGCAAGAAAAAATGTAGTGAATGTAAGTTGCACCACAATGCAAACAGTCTTGACATTAACAAATGGCATGCTTAGAAGGGGCTCAGTTGTTAAATATCATCTATTTTTCCCATTTTTTAAACAAAGAAATCTAACGGATTTTATCTTGAGAGATCTACCTTAATACTAAGTTCCTCAGGAGGACACAGGGTAATTTTAGAGGACAGTAGACTCTCAAGGGATGAAAAGATTAAAAAATACTAATAGTATAATATCTATATCTCAATTAAAAACAATAAGACTATTTCAAAGAAACGTAATATTGACTCATAGAATTTATGACATGTTCATGTATAACATATAGGAAGATGAAAGTATAAAGAATGAAAATAGAGTAAAAGGAGATATAAGTTCTGTGTGTGTGTGTGTGTGTGTGTGTAGGATCTCACTGCTTGAATGATAGTGATTCTCTTGATTTGTGTCTGCCTAGTGCTGGGATTCCAGATGTGCACCGTTGTGCCCAGACTCCATCACCACCTCAGCGAGCCCAAAGGTGGGGCCAGTGTGGTGTTCAGTGCCAGGGATCGAACACTGGTCCCTGCACTTACCTAAGCAAGAGCTTAGTCTGCTGAGCTAATTTGCCAGAACCCAATGTATTTTAAAATACCTACCTCTTAAATATAGTATCAAAGCTGAGCAATCCATATTATATTGTTTCTTAAGAATTTCATTTTTTGGTGTTATTATGAAAGGTATGGTTTCTATAATTTGTCTGTCAGTCATTGATTGTTTTGCATAGATATGCTATTGACTTTTGAAGGTTAACTTTGCATTTTCTCTGTTCCTGAATGTGGTTAGTAAACTACAACTTTGTGACATTTTTATGTCTTCTATGTAAAGTATCATGATCTCTGTAAATAATGATAATTTCACTTCTTCCTTTTGTTTCTTTGTCTTGTTTAGTTGCTCTGGCTAATGTTTACAGAATTTTACTGAACGTTAGTGGTGACAGTAGCATTTGTGTCTTGTTCCTGATTTTAAAGTAAAAGCTTTCAATTTTTGTCCAAGTAGAAAACACAGTCTTTACCTCAGCCCGATAAAAGCCATCTGCGACAAACCAACAGACAACATCATACTTAACAAATAAACAAAAACTAAAACTCCCATTTCTATAATGGTACATCCTTAGTTTTTATATAAGTTGGTTTGTTTATTTTTATTTTCATTTAACTTTGTTTCATTTTTTTTTTAGAAAGAGCAGAGAGTGTTCAGAGTCTCACTACTAGACCAGACTCGCAGTGATCCCCCTAGTTTACAGCCTCCTAAGAGCTTGGATTACAGGCGTATGCCACCATACCCAGTCTCGATTGCCATGTCAGTGTGCCCTGGGGATGGAGCCAGCATGGCAGTGGCTCAAACCCTTGGCCCCTGCACCTGCCTCCAGGTATTTTAATCCACTGAGCTATTTACCAGGCCATATTTAAGTTGGTCTGAAACTCAAGTTACCACTTCAAATACCACTGAAAGAAGTGTGAATAAGAAGATGACCTCAGTATGAGATGCATTGCTGATAAACTGCTGTGTGAATATCCTTAACTATAGAGTTCAACTGAGCTGCATTGTTCTTGCGAAGCCCTTGACATACTATAATGTTGACATTTTCACAGGTGATCCCAGAAGCAAACTTTCACTTGTGGGAACTCTTG
This sequence comes from Myocastor coypus, assembly GCA_004027025.1. Taxonomy (NCBI): domain Eukaryota; kingdom Metazoa; phylum Chordata; class Mammalia; order Rodentia; family Myocastoridae; genus Myocastor; species Myocastor coypus. Next base: position 10,033 of record PVJA010025776.1, read on the forward strand.
AGACATTCTGTAGGAACTTTACATAAATTTAATGATATACACATTTATGCCTAAAGCTATTTATATTTTCTGACATTTCTAATTTGTGTATGTTTCTCACATTACATGGGATCAGTAGATTGTTTCTTTGCATGTTGTGGTGAAAAATTAAAAAAATATTGCAGTAATTTTTTGCTGATAGTTTGCTTTATTGAGAATGAGAATATATATTTTCTACTTCCTTTCATAATGATTCCTCAATTGTTCTGTTGTTACAATGCTTTGATCTCAAGGGAACAAAATAGAAAAATAAAATATGACAACTCTTACTGATTTTGGTCATTTTAGGCTGAAAGTATTCTCTTTCTTTGAATATATATACCTTTTATTAATAACAGAAAAGGAAAGCATGCTTAAGATTTTTGCATCTACTTTTCAGTTTTTCTTGATATTTTTGTAATCACTAATTTCCTTCTGTTTGGTTGAATGGGCGTTTTTCAATTTTGCTAATTAGGAAGAGTATTCTTTTCTCAATATTTAGTTCACTACAGTTGTATTCCTGCCTAAATCATTCTCTTGAGACCATTTATTAATCAGGTTTTCCAATGATCATTCAAAACTTAGAGCTGTTTTATGGTATTTTTTGTGCTTTATCTGTGCCACTTTAATTTACTATGTTACACTCTAGCTATACCTCAGAGTTTGCACCTCATCTTTCCATTCTTGTGTGTACTAGAAGAAAGTAAACTATAACAACTTTATTCTTATTTTTAGATTCCAACTGAGTAAAATTAATGAGCCATGAGGACAAAAAATTGGGAGCAGGAATAAGGAGAACCAGCCTGCGGGGTGGCTTCTCTCCTTCTATTTACTCCCTTTATGAAGGGTGTGTAACTTGGTGTGGTGGTCCGCACTGTACTTGGTGTCATCTCCAGGCACTTTGCTCTGGAGACGGTCATAGGAAGATCCACATTTAGAGAGCAGCTTGAATCATAGTGGTTCTCAACCTTTCTAATACCATGACCCCACAATACAGTTCCTCATGTTTCGGTGACCCCAAACCAAAAAATAATTTTGGTGACTACTTCAAAACTGTAATTTTGCTACAGTTATGATTCGGAATGGCCTTAGGCAACCCCTGTGCTTTGGTCGTTCGACCCCCGCCAGATTCGCGACCCACAGGTTGAGAACTGCTATATAGGGCATCAAAAAATTCATAGCGGATTAGGAAAACACATTTTCGGATGTGTCTATGAGTGATTAGTGTTAAAATCAGAAAACTGAGGAAACAAAGATCAACCTCAGATGTGTGTGCCATCAGTCAGTAAGTATGCAGCCTTAATGAATAAGAGAGGGGCAGGGAACAATTTTTCCCTTAATTTCTTTTTTTCTCTTCCTACTTTTCAATTTCATCAATTTCAGTAAGAAAGAAATAATAATGGGACAGTTTCAATAACAATGAGACAGGGGCTGGGGAGATGGCTCCAATGCACAAGTGCCTGCTAGGCAAGTGCAAGGTCGTGAGTTCGAACCCTGGTCCCACAAAAAAAAAAAAAAAAAAAAAAAAAAAAAAAAAAAAAAAAAAAAAAAAAAAAAAAAAAAAAAAAAAAAAAAAAAAAAAAAAAAAAAAAAAAAACAATGAGACAGCTTCAAGTAACTTTAGTGATATGTAATAAATAATCTAGAATAACTGTCGACACAGTAGTAATTGTTTAAAATTTAGAGCTGATTTACCAAATTAATTTCGTGTTTCCTTTCTCTCTATTGTCCCTAGGATTTTGTCCATTTTAAGACTAAATGTACCCAAGTATATGTACACTCTTTCTTTTTTTTTTTTTTTTGTCGTTTTGAGACAGGGTCTTCCTATGCAGTTCAGGCTGGCCTTGAGCTCACTTTTGTAGCCCAAGCTGGTCTTGAACTCGCACCAATCCTCCTGACTCAGCCTCCCAAGTGCTGGGATTACAGGCGTGAGCCACCACGCCCGGCTTGTACACTCTTTCTTTATTCATCAGTTGATCGAAATATTCTGCTCTCTTTTCTTGTTTATTATCATCAGTGGTGAAATAAATACACAAGTGCAAATATCTCCTAATAAACAGCTTTCATTACTTTGAATAAATACCCAGCTGACCAGTCATTGGATTGAATTATTGATCTATTATCATTTGAGGAATCTACATATTCTTTTGCTTAGTGGTTATATTAATTTTCAGTGCCACCAATGCTATGTAAGTATTCTCACTATATCACCCCATCACCCCAATGCTTGTTTTTTTCTGTCTTTTTAAATATAACTGGCCTAATTTTTCTGTTACTTTTCTAACTGGCATAAGGAGTAGGCGATTGTTCGTTCACTTCTAATTTCTTCATGAACTTCTTTGCTATTTATGTGTCTTGTTTTGGGAAATTTCTATTCAGGTCTAATTTATCTTTTAACTCTTTTGCCTCATGTTTGCTCAGTGTTTAGTTTCTTCTGTTGATATTTCCCAGCTATGTAGATGTATTTTTAGTTTTGACCTAACCTCTTACATCTGGTATGTCAATTTGCCTTTGTTCTTGTGCAGAATTCCTTGCTTGACCCAACATCCTGAGTTGTTGCTCCTATGTTTTCTTCTATAATTTTCTGACTTGCAGAGTATTTGGTTCATTTTGACTTTACTTTTATAGATAGTGAGGGATAGCAACCTAATTTTATTTTTTCTCTATAGATGTCAAACTATCAAACATTTGTTGAAGAAATTATCCTTTCTCCCACCTATTTTAGTAGCACATTTTTTGAAAATCAGTTATTGGTAGAAGCATGGGTTTATTTTCACTGTCTCCTCTGTTCCATTGGCCTATGTGTTCATATTGTTGTGACACTGTCCTGATTTTAATTATTACCACTGTGAGATAGGGGAATAAAATGGAGCCTGCACTGTTCTTTTGCTCAATACGGGCTTGAATATTCAAGTAATTTGTTTTTAGTATCCCACACAAAAGTTAGAATCATTTTTAATTCCGTAATTTTCTTGGTATTTGGTAGTAGATTAAGTTGCACATGTGTATTGCTCTGGGTAACATGGGAATTGTAATTGTACTGCTTCTTCCAACCCAGGAACGTAGAATGTCTTCAAAAACCTTTTTGTGTCATCTTCAGTTTAATTAATGTTTTATAGTTTTCATTATGGAGATCATTTTACCTTTTAACTTCATTAGTTCCTTACCTTTTTTTTGCTTTAGGTTTTTGCTTGCTTGTGCTATTATAAATATTATTTTTGGTTCTTCTTTATATCATTTATTATTGATGTATTGAAATGAACTGAGTTGCCTGTAAGTTTTAATTGGGCCTTGGTGGATTAGTGTGTATAAGCTCTTGCCATTTATAGACATTATAAATGGCCACCTCATTTCCAGGTTGATGCCCACTTTTCACATTCTTGATTTCTCAAGTTGGGACTCCAAATACTATGCTGAAAACAAGTGGGTGTTACTGTGGCAGATATTAGAGAAGATGTTTCAGCCATTTCTCATGCACTTTGATGCTAGCTGATTGCTTATGATACATCACCTTTCACAGGTTGAAGCATATTCGTAGTATGCCTAATATTTTCAGAGTTTTATCATGAAGTGAGTTTCAGTTTAAGCAAATAGCTTTTCTGAATATATTAAGGTGATTGCATGGCTTTTGCCTTTCCTTACAATGATTGACACATACAGTGTTTGATCTCATATGCTAAATCATCTTTGCATCCCTGTAATGAATGTCAGATTACAGTGAACATTTTTTTTTTTTTGATGTTCTGTTAGATTGAGTTCTCTGTTAATTTTCTGGGGATTCTTGCAACTGTTTTCAACAAAAAATATATGCCTGTGTCTTTCTGTTTCTTTTTTTATGGTTTTGATATCAAGTTAAGGCTTACATCATAACGTAGGTTTTAAAGAATTCCTTCCTCTGAATACAGTGTTGGGAGTAATTCAAGCTGCATTAGATTTTCTTTGAATCTTTAAATGGGATCTTTTGGGGTCTTCAGGTTTTTATGAAAACAATTGCCATTATTTTAGTCTCATTCTCCTTATTTACATGTTCGACTTCGCTGAGTTTTTGTGATTCAGTTTTCACACTTTGGATCAATCTGGGTTCAATCCAGCCCTTCTAGATCCGAACGCTTCGGGTGTTTAATTGTCTACAGTAGTCTCTGCTGCTTTTTACTTCTGTGATTTCGATTGTCTCCTTTTCAACTCTGATTTCATGTTTGAGTTTTCAATCTTTTCTAGCTAGTTTTCGCCAAATTTAGTTTTTAAAGGAGCTCTTTGTGTTATTGATCTTTTATATTTTTATTTTTACTGTCTATTTAATTTATCTCTGCTCTCATTGTTGTCACTGACTTGGAATTTTGTTCTTGTTTTTCTCTTCTGGAGGAGCTGCTCATCTGAAGTATTTTGATCTGTGAGTTAAGTATTGATTGATGAGAGCTCCTCTGTCGGTACTGCTCTTGCTGTCTCCCCTAAGGTTCAGTATGCTGTGCTTCCACAATACCTCTTAATATTTTCATTTCCCACTTCAGTCTTCCATTGATCCATTGTTTGTTTAATGCTAATTTTTAAAACTTTCCTCATATTTGTAGTTTCCATACAACTTTATTGATTTCTAGTTTTATGTCATTGGAAATATTAGACATTATGATATTAATTTTTAAATGTTTTTTATTTTATATTTTGGATTGATATGGTGTCTCACTATGCAGCTTGGACTATTAGTGATCCTCTTGTCTCAGCCTCCTCAGTTTCTGGGGATCACGTGTAGGAACTTATGATTGCCAGACAGGCACTTAGGCCACCGAGCTATCTCCCCAACCCAATATTCATGTTAGGAAAAAATTGTGTAGACTTTTTTGTGTCCTACTCTACTATCTATTTTTCTTCTAGATTTCAGTACTTTGTGTTTTTTCCGAACCAATTTATAGAATAAAAACTGATGTAAAAATAAGCTAAAATATTTTTTAAATATTTTAATTATTTCCCCAATTTGCATATTACACTAAATATCAAATTACTCTTCCTTAGTAAATTGTCTTCATATATTTTCTTTCTTTAACATTTATGTTATAATCTTAGTATCCAGCTGAATAATGTTTTATTCATGCATCAGATGATTTCATTTAGGTAAAAAAACTGCAAATACAAAGGTGACCCATAGATTATGATGGAGCTGAAAAGTTTCTATTGCTTAATGTTTTTATTCTTTATATTCTACAGCTCAGTCAGTGTAGAAAATATTTTGTCATGATTTTCCATAGTATCCTTTATGTTAGCATGCTGTACATGCTGTGTAGTAGCAATAAACTATCCAGTACATCTTGTGTGGGTTGTACTGAAGTTTGTGTAAACACATCCAATAAGTTTTATGATAAATTGCCTAGCAATCAATTTCTTATAATGCCTTTGTGTACTTGAGTTAAATCTCTAATTCAACCATACAGTACTTTATGACAGAACTGTGGCTGTTCTAAGAATAACTTCAGATTATTAATATCAGTTGTATCAGATTAATATGTATAATCAAAACATATTCTGTTGACAAAAATATCTTTTTAAATTTTATTTATTTTTTTCTTGTTTCAGAACCTTTGTTTATTCACTCATTTTTATGGTTGGCTCAGCCTGTCCCAAAGGCAGGGCTGGCACAGCATGTGGAGCTGGGGATCGAAATGCGGTCCCTACAGCCGCCCAAGCTTTCCCAAGCAGGTGCTTTAGACCACTGAGCAATCCCGCCGGGTCCGCCAAAAATATTTTGGTAACCTCTTTAAAATAATATATGTTCTTGAACTAGACTTCCCTCATTTAAGTTTTGCTCTACCATTTCACACCACATTAGAAATACTCTTCTAGTGCCCTTCAGTAACCATCTGTAAAGTGGTTAAAGTAATAATGGTCCATCACTTAGGAGATTGCCCTGATATTAACATCTAATATTAGAATTTTTCCATTCCATCTACGTTTTAAGATATATATATATATATATATATATATATATATATATATATATATAGTTTTATGTGTGATTTTAATGTTCAGGACAATTTTATGTTTAAGTAAAGTAAATGGTTTTAGAGTTGTCTTTCTCAAAAATAATGAGCAAGCAGGTAATATTAATTTTCTACAGCTAAATCAGTATTCTCAAACTCAAGTAAATTGATATTTGGGTTTTCCTCTACTTAGTGTTTCTTTTCATTTATTTGCTTATTTTTATGTACTTGGTACAAGGTCTCACTATGCATTTCAGACTCATACTGATCTTCCTATTTTCAGCCTCCTAAGTGCTGGGATTACAGGCCTATACCACCATGCTCGGATTAGGCCACTGGCCTGGGGATGGGGCCAGTGTGGTATGTGGAATACCAGGGATCAAGCCCTGGTCCCTGCACTGTGTAAGCAGGAGCTTAGTCCTCCGAGCTATCCTACCAGCCCTCTTAGCATTTCTGAAAGGCAAAAGCAACATTTTGCTTTGTCACTTCTGCCCCATGAACAATTGTTATTTATAATACAGAAGAATAATTTGATAATGATTGAAGAATTTCCAGCAATCTATTTTATTGATGTAGCATGCTTATTATAAAATAAACGGTACATATTTATAAATGTTACACATTTATTCTGTTTGTAAATTTGTAAGCTCTTCTTCAGGGAGTCTATACTAGACATCTAACCTTTCAAATGGCATTTGAGCAAGTACACTAAAACACATTTTACTTTTCTCGTTACATTTATACATTTACTTAACCTCTAGAGAATATGGAAATGCAAAATTTCTATCCACAGTGAATGTCAGAGATTGGGTTACTAGACCTTATCATGTCTCTGACTGTGGCAATTTTTATAGTTGCTGTTCTTTCTCTTAGACTCTGAGGAATGGCAAGAGATAACATTCTTTCAATTATATGTTTTCAGTATGCTTATAACCTTTCATCTTAGCTAGATTGTTGAGGACAAAACAAGAATCAGAAAAGTAAATTCAAGACATAGATTCAGGTTCCAGAAGTTGCTTTGATAGCAAACAAGAAAGATATCTCATAATTGTTTTAAAAAGTCTGAAATGTTATAACTAAATAATTTAATTCTATGATATTGTATTATTCTAAAATAAAACTATAAAAATTATTAACAACTTCCAAGTATTTATAAATATTTTTGATGTAATTAAAATTGTTAGAATTATGTTCAGAGTACTGTGCTAACTTAATATCTTTAGAGATGAGGATTTTTTTTTTGTGGGACTGGGGTTCAAATTCATGACCTTGCACTTGCCAGGCAGGCACTTGTGCCACAGAGCTATCTCTCTGACACCGAAGATGAAGTTTTATAATAATATTCCTTTAAAAATCATCATTCAGAGTTCAGGTAATTAAGGTGTCAAACTAGGAAAAATTATTTTCCGTTTTACCTTGAATTCACCAAAAAAATATTGAAAATTGTTTGCATGATTCAATCCATGCCAGAAAATGAAAACAAGTTTTAAATGGCTGTACAGCTCATTGGTGAAATAAAACTGATAAATTCTATTAAAAGAGAGTGGTTCAATTTGTTCTTTGTTTTGACTGCATATATTTTGAGTAGGATATATTTAAGACAATGAAAATCACTGGAAGATAAATATACTTCCCTGGAGTATGTTTGCACTATTTTTCCCCTTTACACTTACTGGGCCTCATGCCACCATGTATTCTCAAACGCTCATGTGCTTATGGGGGAGACTTTTGGAGGAGCATAACCTTAGCTGTGGATAACTGGATCCATACATTGGTTACCTTTGGATGGTTTTGGGTGTGGCTTAATGAATTTGCTGAAAAGAGAAGTCCCACCCTGAGTATGGGTGGACCAGAACAGGTTTTCTGACAGATGGATATAAAGAGACGCTGTTGCTGCTGCTGCTGCTGCTGCTGCTGCTATTGTTGCTGCCACGGGCTGCTGGCTGCCTCTTACCTGCCACACTGTGGACTGTTTCTTCTCTGCCATGTTTCTCCCATGCTGCTCTACTTGGAGCCAGCCACTATGAACTGAAACCTGTGTAAACTGATTTCTTTCCTTTCACTTGTAGGTGTTGAGTATTTTGTCCCAGCGATAAAAATCTAAGTCAATATTGCATAATTGTTGTTAAGATTCTGAATGATGATGTCACTTTTCACAAATTCTTAACTAAAACATTCTATATACTCAAGATTTTTGAAAGATTCATGGCATATATATGTATATATATATATATATATATATATATATATGTATATATTCCACTAATAAGTATATACATACTTAGAAATATAATCTAGGGGCCAGGCAGGTAGCTCAGGGGCACAAGTGCCTGCCTGGCAAGTGCAAGGTTCTGAGTTTGATCCCTGGTTCTGGAACAAAGAGAGAGAGAGAGAGAGAATCTAATATTTTACCTCCTTGTTGAGTTCAAGTCAAACTAAGGTTTATAAAGTAGATCAAATACTTGTTATACTCCCAAATCAAGATAGTGACAGATTAGGTTTAATGTTTTGTTTGCATAGCCACTATCTTTCTAAAGATTATTTTATTGCAGGTAATTGTATAAGGATTATTTTAAAAGAAATTCTTTACATAAGTATACCTTTGCAATACTAACGTAATTCTTTTCTGCATAAGCTATTTTGATATTCAGTTTTGAATGGTGACATACTTCAATCATATAGAAGTAGAAAATAATATTGCATATGCCTATGCTTATTACTACAAAAATCATATTTTACTTTATTTTATGTCTTTTTGAGTCAGGGACTCTCTGTGCAGTTCAGGCTGGCCTTGAGTTCACTTTTGTAGCCCAGGATGGTGTCAAACTTGCCACGACCCTCCTGAACCAGCCTTCCAAGTGCTGGGATTGCAGGTGTGTGCCACCATGCCCGGCCTATATGTTATTTTAGATGATTTTGTCTTTTCTTTTAGAAACAAAATCATGTAGTCACTGGAAAAATTCTAGCTATTTTTCCTTTACTCCACATTCACCACAGCTAATAAAATCCTTAAAATTGGCACAATTTTCATGTTTCTTGCTACCTTATTGTGTTTCAATAGTTGATATATGGAGCACATTTTACATTGCTCTGCTTCTCAAAATATTACCTCATAACAAACTGAAGATACTACCTGATCTCCAGTCTTATTGGTCACTATATATAAAATGGAACAGTCCTACATTATTTCAGCCCTACAGCATCCTGTTTGGTTTCAGTGTAAAATGAAGTACTTGAATTCAACTTATATGTGAGACTTACAAGTACACACCACCTCTGTGACACAATGAATCCTGAGAGCACTAACAAGCAAATAGGGGAAGGTAGCGTGCAAACGAGAAGAGCTTTCGAACATGACATTAAAACTGCAAAGAAATTACCACCTTCCCAAACCATCCTTATATCACCTAGCTTGACTGCCCCAGAAGAGGCCCCTGGGGAGCCGACAAGGTGAGCTATAAGAATGTGTCCAGTTTCTGCTCAAGGAAAACAGCCCTTATCATTTGGGGGGGGTACATATTTCCTTTCTCTGCTGTGTTTAGCATTATCTATCAGCAATCTTAGGGTAGCAGCAGCAGCTAGTGGTATGAATGCCCAAGAGAAGTTTTCTTTCACTCCCCTCCTCTGAAAAGCCAAAGGTATGCTGAAGTTCCTTGGACAAAAGGAGCAATTACACAAAAAGTATATAATCAAATTGAGTTCACTAAGATGGACATAACTCCAGCATGTGGGGAAGAAGACAGAAAGACAGGCAGCTAAGAGGAAAGCATGGAATGAGAAGGAACCAGTACTGCTGACATCTTAATGTTGGACTTCTGACCTTGAGAAATGTAAGACAATGCATTTCCGCTTTTCCAAGACACCTGGCATGGATAATAAGAGACAAGAGGATCAAATAATCCTGTATTGAAATAGTCAGGGTCACACATCACAAATCTATATCAGTCACTGGAAATATAGTAAATGCAATCTAGCAACAAGAGAAACAGTGAGAAAGAAGATAAGTCATCAAAAATGAAAAGATTCAAGATGACAGGGGAAAGAAAAAATAGGAAAAATATAAAGTAATTTTAAGATGATGTATTTAAACAAAAACACATAAGAAATTACCTAAGCATAAATTTAATAAAGATGACAATAGATACATGAGGATTGATATAAGTAGAAAAATCCCCACAAAGATGATATGCCAGTAATAATGAAAAAAATGAGGAAGTGAGATTCATATCAAACATGGTAGTCTTTGAGGCTGGAATAATTAGTAATAGTATTTGAATTTTCTTGCAAGCATGAAGTATTTGATTATTGTAGACCATGTAAACATTTTAGATATGAGCACACATGATGATAAAATAAGATATAGTTGGAAAATACTCTGGGAAAAAAAGATAAAAAAAAGATGGGGTGAATTTTTTGTGAATCATGTAAAAAATGAGAACATTATAGAAATCATGAGTGAAATCTAAAAATCAAAATAAAACCAAAGTCACTGACTTAATATACACTTGAATTGCAAAAAGCAAAATTCATTGTATATTTTAATGGAAATACCCAAACTTTCAAAATAAATCATATAAGTTGTTACCAAAATGAAATTAATATGTAAATAAAGGACAAAGATAACCAACAAATATAATGTATTGCAAGTAATGCACTTCTGTATGAGTCAGGGTTCAAACAAAATCGCAAAGGATATCGAGACCTTTAACTTAATGTTAGAATGTAGTACACAGCAAAACTTTGGAATTGTAGGTAAGGATATACAAAAGCAAGTGTAGGTCCATAAATACCACTATTTTATGACAGAGTAAGTGGTAAGATTCACTTATTTAAGTATTCATCTTGAAGGATGAAAAAATCATGAATACAGAGATATAGAAAAAAGGAAATGGAAAACAAAATCCAATGCATGCATCATCAGAGTGAACAATCTTTTCTTTTCAAAATGTCTGTTGAACAAGGCTCAAGAGACTGACCAGTAGAAACCAGAGGTACAATTTGATACCTGCTGTTAAGTATTAGCATAGTAACATCACTATGGTCTTCAGATTTGAACAATATAGTATTAGGGACAACAATATAGTAACACATTTAGAATTTTACAAAAAGTGGATACATTTAGAAGGCATAGAAACATATGTGTTCCACTTCCGCTGACAAACTTTGGCATTACATTTCTAATCTTGCTGCTGACTCCCGCCCACACCTCTGCCTAAGTCTGCGGTAATTATGTCAGATCAAGAGCTCAAGGCTTCCCCGTGACCTGGTTGCAGTCGATGCATCTGTTGCTCTAACTCGTCCTCTTAATATTACTTCTGATTGCAGCTCTAACTACAGCGGGAAATTCCATGTGGGATTCGACTGCGTTTGAACTGACAACTTCTCCTTTCAGCCATGCTTAGCTTTTCCCCCGGGACTCTTCTGCCAGCACATTTTTCTCTCAGACTTGCTGAGTAGGTGAAGATCAAATTCAGAAGTGTGAGTGCTTAAATCCTCGGGGAAAATTTTGAAGTGTTTTTGCAAGTTGGGGACAGAAAAGATGTGCTAAATGCTTGTGCAGTCCTTTCCCATCCTTTCTGTGCGGGATTATGGCAGGCACTAGGAAGTTCCTTAGGACCACTGTTGCCCACGACAGGAAAGCTAGTAGTCGTGCCTACCTTGACTACCTTTACTCCCTTTTTGGATCATTATGTAGCAACTCCTTATGAGTAGTTTAACATTATGTACTGCAAATGGGTACTGATAACAGAATAAAACATGAATAAACTACACTTGTATTAGTTCTTGAAATTGAGTTTGTATTTCTAAAAACTTAAGCCAAAAAGCCATATTGCCGAGGTCTTTCTTATTAAAGAAATGTTTCACCTACAGACTTTCAGCTATAGGAAATTTATGTTGTACATAGAAACTGTGGGCACGCGGGGCCGTGAGATGGTTCAGCGATACAAAGCTTTGTCTTAGGCAAGCTTAGGCAACCACAGGGACCTTATTGGATCCCCGGCATCACATGCTGTGTCAGCCCCACCCCCAGGACAGGCTGAGTCATCCATAAAAAAAAGAAAAAAGAAAAGAAAAAAGAGTCTGTGGGCACGGAAGTGGAAAACAGTTAATCGTGCTGAATTTCATGTAACAGCCTTTGAAACTGAACCGCATATAAAAATACTTCAGTTTTGTAGGGCAAATTATTCTGATGAGAGAGCAAACCTGAATGTGATGTGCACTGATAGGAATATTAGGACCATATGTGTAAAGGTAATAAAATTGGATTTTAAAATCCATGAAATTATAATACGAATTAGTATTGTTATACTATAATATTAACATTTTACTTCGCAGTTTAGATGGCAGAACCAACTACAGTGTCAACAACCACATTTAAGTAAAATTGTGAAAAATTCATTTTGAGCAATAAGCACCCTTCACTTACATCTTCCATTTATGGCCAACAAAGTAATGTGACATAATTATTCACATACTCCTGTTTGGTTTTTTTGGGGGTTTTTTTTCTTTGTATCTTAGGAAAGGGTCTACAGGATGTTCAGGGTTACACTACTAGATCAAACTCGCTGTGATCTGCCTGTTCACAGCCTCCAAAGAGCTGGGATTACAGGCCCGTGCCGCCACACCCAGATTCAATTGCCATCTGAGTGCTCCCCAGGGATGGGGCCAGCACCACAGGCCCAAGGATTGAATTTCCAGTCCCTGAGCCTCCTTGCAAGTTCTTTAATCTGCGGCATATACTCCTTTTTGAAAGCACCTGATTTTCTTTAGATACGAAATAGTATTTATATAGGATATTTGATTTCATATAACATACTATGCTGAGCTCTGATTTTTTAAAATGTGTTTAGTACAGGCTCTACAGGGTCTTATTACACAGATGAAACTCATAATGATTCTTCTGTTCTCAGTCTCCGAAATGCTGGGATTACAGGTGCACACTACCATGCACAATCTGTAAGTTCTGATTTTAATTAAATTGATTCACAGATACATTTTGATTATCTTAACTTTTATAAAGTTTAGTAATAGTGCCATTTGCCTAGTTGAAACACAATGTAGTAAGCATCTCATGTGATGTGCAGTACCTAGTTTCTAAATTCCACAAAGCATTTTGGCAAAAGTTCTGTATTTATACTAGAAGCTAAGTATTTTATAATAAATTATGCAGAAAATAACACTCTGCAACATATTGTGGACCTGAAGCTGTGGAACTAGTCAAAATATAATTTAAGCTGTAATATCCTCAATTTTTTCTCATTTGAATTATCGAATGGATATAAAAGTCACTCATATATATGCATTTATATATATGTATATATATATGTATGTGTATATATGTCAATATATAACTGCACTATATTGAATAATAAATACATAGTGAATAGCAAATTGTACAATGGGCTTCAGAATGAATATATGTGTATATATATACATATATATGTATATTTATTTCACATATGTAGTTTAATCATAGTCTGACTATTTAATTGGCCTTAACAAACTCTCATCATGCAGAATAGTTAGATTAACTTCATTAACCTATTGCAACTATTTTTTAATCTAGCATTTAAATAGTTTCATCGAAAAAAAAATTAAGTTTGATATTGAAGTTTAATATTAAAAGTATAAAATTTCTTTATTTAACATTTAAAATTTTATGGTGATATTTTGGTTGTCATTATTTAATCATACAAAGGATATATCATTATTATTGTTGTTGTCATTTGTTGTAGTGAACTTCTAAGCAGGACCTCTGAGGACTGAGAATTGAAGTGAGTGGTCCAGCTTGTCTAGCAGGAACAGGACTATGAAATGCATCCCGAGGAGAAAGATGGACAGAAGAGAGCAAGTTTGCATTGTACACAGCTGTGGAATATCTCAAGGTGTAATTGTACTGACATACCTTTGACTATCCCTTATATAAAATGCATGGTGATATATCAGTTATTATTTTTTACTTAAATATATGAAAAAATTCTAGTGTTTTTCCCCTTGGGAGATGAGGTTATCAAAGGGACATTACATGTACATTACATGTACTCTGAGCTGAGGCTACTGGACTCTTAAATATTGTGTGTGTTGCTAGCCAAAACTTGAAAATGGTCACACCCTTGTGACAATTGAGCACACATTCATAGACAGAGTAACATGTCTTCATTGATTGTTGTCCACTTGGAAAAATCTGAATAACAAAGCATATGATGTGTGTTATGCTTGGAATGTGAGAAAGTCTTTTAAGAGAGAAGGGTGGAAGTGTTCACTTCATGCCAATAGAACTTTAGAGAGGGTTATGAAATAATATTCACAATTTTATGACATCTAAAGAGATGCCATCCTGCAGTGAATGCTCAGTATGTAGGAAGCATATTGCATGAATCATCTTGGCAGCTGTAATTACCTTATCATTTATCACGATGAAGATAACTGATTCAGAAATGTGGTCGATTTCTGAAGAATAGCTCAAATGGTGAATGTTAGAATTATAATTCAATCCGTAGAGGAAAAAAGTTTTATCTGTTTATGTTGATTCATTAAGAAACTGGGGAACATTTACTCAGTGAGCTAAATTCTGTATCAAAGGAACATGGCCTGACTGAATAGAAAGTCTATCAAAAGCCAAGCAAAACAAAAGCAAACAGTAAAATAAAAGAGGAAAAAAATGAAGATTCATTGCCAAATATGCACATGAAATAAAAGAAATGTCAACAAACTAAGGAAAATATAATGGAATTATGCTTTTGTATATTATAATGCAAGATATTAAGTCATTTTTTGACTTTTATTTTTTGATGTAATGTTTTATTGAATATAATGGAGACTCAGAAGTTGATTTCTTTATCTAAAAACAGTATAATTAAACGTGTGGACAGTAAGATTATTATAAGTTTATATACCTATTTTGGTGATAATGATAAGTTGTATGCTTTGTTAAACATATAGTATAAATTTGCCATGCACGTTATTCATGTTGGACGAAGCATTGACATTGTTTTCCTTTTCCCTTACCTTACACTGGTGCAAGGAGTAAACTGATCCTTGTCTCCCATAAATTCTTTTGAGGAAGGTCATAAAGATGTTAATGTGGAATAGAAAAAAAATTTCTTTTGTTTTTGCTCTCAAATACTGAACGCTATGCCTGGTAATGAAG
This sequence comes from Myocastor coypus, assembly GCA_004027025.1. Classification (NCBI taxonomy): domain Eukaryota; kingdom Metazoa; phylum Chordata; class Mammalia; order Rodentia; family Myocastoridae; genus Myocastor; species Myocastor coypus. Next base: position 25,171 of record PVJA010025776.1, read on the forward strand.
GGAGAGTTCTGAACTTACATTTTTGTTTCTTAACTTGATGTTTAATATCTTTCTCAATTTGTAGATACCTTTAGCCCTTTTATTCCCTTATTTCTGGTGATCTCAACTTGATTTTACTGTGTCCTTTGTTCTGAGTTAAACTACTGCAGAAGCTGGTCAGCAAGAAGTGTGTCCTTATCACTTACTCTTCCACTCTCTCAGAGAGTGACAGCTTGTGTCTGAACATCACCTGCCCTTACATTTTCCAACTACAGGCATCACTTTTCTCAGGGACACTTTCTGAGTTGCTTGTTCTGCACTGGAGAAACAATACAAGTTGTGACTTAGGGAGAGTCTAGCAACTGTGTTCTCACCCACCTGAGTCAATGCTGTGCTCTCCATGTCTGAAGAATTCAACTTCTAGGTGTTTTAAGTGTATGTGAGCAACCCACACAGAATCTGAATGGCTAATTAAGGGCTGGAGAGGAGATAAGGTGGTTAGGTGAATCTGAGGAACGTATCAGAACTGTTTGTACATACATGCCCAAGTGTATCGTCTAAGCAATTTATTAGCATTACTCTGTTTAACCATTAAAAACAACTTGTAGTAAATTCAAAAATGCTTTCTTTGTTTCATGTGAAAATGTCTGAGGCACAAATTTCCAAAGTTAACTGAAGTTTTGAAATGTAGTCATTTGTGACTACACAAATGTAGTCATTTGTGTTCTAAGGCAGATGCATTTGATACTAGAATCTGTGTTATTACCACATATACTGTTGCCACATGCAAAATGCAATATTACTGGTTTTGATTCTACTAGCAAATGAATTTCTGTGGTAATAGTTAGCCCCTCTCTATACGGTGGCCCCATAGTGATTCTGTAGTTCATAAAATTTTGACCTGTAGGGCTGGTGGGATAGCTCAGTGGACTAAGCACCTGCTTAGGTAAGCACAGGGACCAGAGTTCCATACCTGGTACCACATGTCACACTGATACTGTCCCCAGGTGCACTGAGCCATCCACCGAGTCTAGGCATAGTAGGACACACTCGTAATACTAGCCACGGAGAGGATGAAAACAGTCGATCACTAGGAGTGTGAAATATGTAGTGAGACCCTGTAACAAATACATTAAAAAATACATAAAAAGATTCGGACCAGTTAGCCTTCCTTTTAGAGAAAAAAAGTGGAAAATACTTTAGTAAATTGATACCTATTTCCAAAGCTACTGTAAACATAAGGGCAGATATTGATGGCTAAACATACAAAGGAACAAGGAGAAAAAAAGACTTGTTTAAAGAATTAGTTTCCTGGCCACTTTGGAGTTCCTGACAATATGGAATTATATAATTTTCCAGATTTTTGTCTTTTTCACCTTGTATAAGTGACCTAAACCTGCAACACAACTTAATTTAGTTTTCAGTTTCAACTTATGTTTAAAGGATGACAATCTTACCTCACACTTTGTGACAAATAATTATTTTGAGAAAGTTCCAAATGACTGTCCCCTAGTAACTGATTATTAGCTTGAGAGAAGGGATGAGAGAAGAAAATATTCCATGCTATAACATTTTCTTTAATTCAGATATGTTTCCTTTTCTTGTTCTCTAATTAGGGAGCAAAGAATCTTCCACCTATTAATTTTATATTTTCTTACATGTCAAAGTAAAAGTAAGATGTATAAATCCTAGTTTATTATCTGAACATCATAATAGCTTTTAAGAAAGTTTACTGTTTTCATTTTTATAAGTATAATGCTCACATCAAACTATATCCAGGGGCTGGGGAGATAGCTCTGTGGTACAAGTGCCTGCCTGGCAAGTGCAACATTGTGAGTTCAAACCCAAAAATAATATGTCACTGGTCATAGTACACTAATTTATTTACATTTAAGATTCACATTTTATTTTATTTTTATTTATTTTATTAATACAGTGCCAAGTGTTGTCTTCATAGTAGTTGTTCCAAGTACAAGATGCAGACATGATAACTTTTCTAAACACTATTGGTACAAATATTTCTTCTCATTGAACTAACAGAAAGTAGTTATATACATAGAACAATATTCCATAATAGTAGTGGGTTATCTACAGAACTGGCAATGTCAGATGCTATTGACTTGAGCCTTTTACAGCTGAGCATTCCTTTTTAAAAAATATATTTTTATTGCTTTTAGTAAGAAATAACAATATGACAGTTTCAAAACACATTAGTAACATATTCACAATAATTCATACAATGCATATTGATGTCCTCATAGTAGTTATACAGAGCACAGGGTGTAGATGTGATAAATTTTCTAATTGATATTGGTAAAGAAAGAAAGAAAAATTTCTATATTATAGAGTAATACTATCATGAAGCTTCTCTCTCTCTCTCTCTCTCTCTCTCTCTCTTTGGCTTTTTGAGACAGGGTCTTGCTATGCAGTTCAGGTTGGCCTTGAGCTCACTTTTGTAGCCCAGGCTGGTCTCAAACTCACAGCGATCCTCCTGCCTCTGCCTTCCAAGTGCTGGGATTACAGGCGTGCGACGCCACGCCCAGCATTGAAGCTTCTCTTTTGAAGGGTTAAGAATGTTTGTTTATAGACCAAAAATTAGAGAAAAAGAAGGGCTACAAGGATAGCCAATATTTTGGTCCTAGCCATTCAAAGTCAGTGAGGACTCAGGACCTGAGAGAACCTGTGTTGTTACATGCTATAACTCAGTGGTTTGCCAAATTTTCTGTTCAAGGAGATTATGGGACCACAGAGGAAAGGGATGAATGAAGTATAGTGTGTCGAAGGAGAGTCACTTAGAGAGAAAACATTATCTCAGGATTTTACATAGAGCAAACTGGCCAAGCAATGGCCATGACTCATCCTGATAGCTGACACTGAGACACTGACAACAGTTCTACAAAGCTCTGTACATGGTTTCAAAGTTAATCCTGAGGGGATTTGACCTTGGAAGATACAAAAGTTAAATATTTTGTTACACAGGTCTTGCTTTAACTCTCCCTTAACCACCCAGCAGAAAAGTTTTACTACAAGGGATAAAACGCAAAGCTGGATTAATATGCTGAGCTGTAAAAGACTTAAATCAACAACCTCCAACACTGCCAGTTTCACTGGTAAACCACTGCAATTATGGGGACTATGTATACAACTACTTCCTCTTAGTTCAGAGAGAAGATTCACATTTTACATTGAACCTTATTTTCTTAGTATATGTTCTTTGGGTTAACTTGAACAAATTGCTCAACAATTTTGTATTTTAGTAGATAAGATTGAAGAATTATATATATATATATATATACACATATGTACATACATATATACATATATATGTATATATATGTATGATGACTATTGAGATACACTATATACAATAAAATTTCAAGCTATGACTCAATGTTCTAAATATTAAAAATTAATAATTGACTCCTCATTTTTGTAATCGAAAACCAGATTTGCTGTTATTAGAGAATCGTATTCTAAATAGTTATTCATTTATAATAATGAATGAATATACCAACTGAATTTATTTTGATAGATTTCATATAACTTCAGTATAGTGAATTTTAATCTCATTACACTAGAAAGGTAAATTATTTGTTAATGAAAAACTAGGTATTTCAAACCAAACCTATTGCAAATATTTACACAATACTGGTTTTTAAGAGAAAACTGAAGTTTTATGAAAAAATATTCCTTTTTTGTCTCTAAAATAAATTTTAATTTTTTTAACAAATTACATATCATCAAAATTCAGTTCTTACACACACACACACACAAAAAAAAAAAAAAAGAAAAAGAACCCAGAAAACATTTCCCAATTTGCTTTATGATTCTAGCTACAAAAAGAAGCTGATTTCAAAACTGCGGTTGGCAAGATGGCTCAGTGGTCTAAAGTGCCTGGTTAGGCAAGCTTAGGCAACTGCAAGTACCATGGTTTAATCCCCAGCACCACACTCTGCAACAGCCCCACCTCCAGGGAGGGGAGGCTGAGCCAGCCATAACAAAGAGACCATAATAAGTTAACTCGTTACATTTTCTCATACATATACACGTAAAAATTATTTTGATTCATAGCCAGAAATTTCTGGATAATGTACATTTTGATCACAATCAAAATGATTTTATTTCAGAGTAGGTTAAAACTAGAAGACATATGGGTCAAAGATAGTACATAGTCAAGCATAGCAAAAGCTGAGTTTAATCCCAGTACTGCAAAAGAAAAAAAAAAAGTAATGAAATAAAAAGAGAAGGAAAATGAAGAAGAGAATAAGAAAGAAAAGAATACATATGTATACATACTATGTTATCAGAAAAAAATTGTTTCATTTCCATTTCAGTAACTATAGAAATTTCATATTTTTATTCAATGTAAATTCATGACAAATAATCTAAAAGAACTAGAAAGAAGATGTTTTCAATTAGTAAATAATATAGGGAAGTGCTGAACAAAAGTTTGGAAAAACTAAAAATTAGATAGAGCACTACAGAAAATTACTACATTGTGAAGTGCTAGAAGCTTTTATTTTACTTCTACTTTTAATATCCATTTATACAATGGGATAAAATTCATTAAATATCATACGTATTTTCTGAATAGCTTATTACTCCACAGGACTCCAGGCTGTACAATGGGAGGATTATTAATATTTTATTGAATACAAATATAATGCAATGGAACAGCGCTACACTTGGCAAGGCATGGGGAGGCTATTCCAGTGCATCAAGTCTGCAGGACTTTTTTTTCTTTTTCTCAATTTTTTTATTGTTTAAATTTAACAATGGTTATATTACATATTTTCATCATCAGATCAGTTTAGATTAATACATATAGGTATATAACATTGATCAAACAATTAAACATTAACCTTTCTAAATCCACATTACTTTTTTTTTTCTTTTCCCCCTTATTTTCTTTGAAAGTTGACATATTGCTTATTGTCCTCAAAATCATTCTACAGAGTGCAGTGTGTGGGCATGACCCACCTCCCTATTGATGTTGCATAGAAAAAAAGAAAGAAAGAAAGAAAAAGGAAAGAATATACTTCTCTTTGGACTAAGAGGAAGCAGATACATACACAGTCAAAGGTTTTGCAATTGCAGTGTGCCACCAGTGAAGCTTGTGATGTTGGAGGCTATTGAATCTAAGCCTCCTAAAGCTCATCTCACCAATCTAGCTCTGCATTCCATGCATTGTAATTAAGGATTTTTTTTTTCTTGCTGGGT
>PVJA010025777.1:0-30376 GCA_004027025.1 Myocastor coypus
CAGCCTTTGGGACAAGTCACGGCCATTGCTTGGCCATTTTGCTTTCTGTGAAAGCCTGAGAGAATGTTTTTCTCTGGGTGACTCTCCTTAGACGCACCACAGTTCATTCATCCCTTTCCTCTGAGGTCCCATAATCTCCTTGACCAGGAAATTTGGGACACCTCTGAGTTATAGGATATTACAGCACAGGTTCCCTTATCCTGGGTCTTTTTTGACCTTGAAGGGGTAGGTCCAAAATGTTGGCTATCCTTACAGCCTCAAGGGCAAGTTAAAGGAAGACCTGTCTACAAAACTCTCATCATTTGTATTTTCCAAGGTCAAATCTCCTCAGGATTAACTTTGGAACCAAATATAGTGCTTTGTAGAACTGCTGTCAGTGTCAGCCATCGGGATGAGTCACGGCCATTGCTTGATCAGTTTGCTGTCTGTGAACACCTGAGAGAATGTTTTCTCCCCAGGTGACTCTCCCTAGTCCCACTATACTTCATTTATACCTTTCCTCTGACGTCCCATGATCTCCTTGACCAGAAAATTTGGGAAACTGCTGAGTTAGAAGATGTTACAGCACAGATTCTCTTATGTCCTGAGTCCTCACTGACCTTGAAGGGCTAGAACCAAAATGATGGCTATCCTGGTAGCCCTTCTTTTTCTCCAGTTTTTGGTCTGTTAACTTACATTCTCAACCCTCCAGCAGAGAAGCTTCTAATACTCTATATTCTATACTAATACTAATACTCTATAACATAGGTAATTGAGCTCGCTGCCTTTCTGACTATCAAACATCTTAGACTTAGCTTGACATTGGTATTTTCCTTCAATCATTGATATTCTAATAAATTTCTATAGAATGTGATAAAAACAGTTATACATTTTTACACAGACATTTAGAAATCTAAGGATGTACAATATTGTAGCCTGTCAAGCCTATGGCATTTTGCCTAGTCTCTTATTCTAAATTAATACCCTTTTTTATTTTTTTGTTAATCAGCCATTTACTTGAGAGAGAGTATAGCAGTAACTGAGTTTACATTAGAAGCAGTACACATCCAAAAGTCATTCCAAGTGTAGTTTTATTGTTGCTTCAGAAGTCTTTAATTTCCATTCAGCTGTGTTATGCCTTTCCACTTTTATTTCTTCTTTAGATTTCTTATACTAGAGAGACTATATAATATTTACAAATGTAGGTCTGGTTTATTTCTTGATTTTTTAAAAAATTAATACATTGTTATTTACTTAGCAGTGCTACCAATGCTGAACTTTTTTTTTTCTTCTTTTCAGTATGGTGGATCAAACTGAGGACCCTGAGCTTGCCAGGCAGGTGGTTATGCCTCTGAGCTATGTCCCTGGCCCAGTGCTGAACAGCTTGATTATTGCTTTTTGTGTTCATATAGATCATCTTAAATAAAGTCAGTGTTACAGAGAAATAGACAAATGTCAACAACTTTAATATTAGAAGGAACAAATCCTCCACGTGACAACAGGACCCAATTTTCTCGTGCATCGTTTCCTCAGCTTCTGAATGTCAGCTCTCCCGCCACCTGTGTTTGTTCTAAGGGGGCTGTAGCTGAATACTCCATTTTATGCCTTGATCATTCCTCTCACTTCCACCTAGTCTGTGGCTTTTTGCTATTTGTGTTCCCTGTCTTCCACACTCTTTGGCTTTATTCTTCTGCTCCATATATTGTTTTCTCAGGCATCTATTGAGCATCTGTTTTGTGCTGAGCCTAAGAATGCAAATGTGAATAAGAAACAGATAGAAAAATGAATGTGGCTTGCTCTGGAGATGCATAGGCAACTAGTGATGCTGTGGGGGCTTGTGGTGGAGCAGTCTGGGAGGCTGGGAGAAGGTGATGTCCAAGCAGGTTCTCCTATGGACAGCTGGGAGGGAATTCTCCCGCCAAGACGCAGTGTGAATGGCCTGGCATGTTGGGAGGGAAGAAAAGTAGGGTAACCAGAGAAGGGGGAGCTGAAGGTTCAGGTGTGAGTTACAGCTGAAAAAACGGCCCTGGGCCAAGTTGAAGGGAATCTGGCCTCACCAGCCCTGAGGAGCTGACTTCTCCAGAAGGTAAGGGCACCACTTCAGGACATTTAGGGGTTTGAGCAGAATCATGTGATCTGGTTGCCAGGTGAAGTTGGTATTGAAGAGAAGGAAGGTTGGGATGAGGGGGTGTAGTTCAGAAGCATTTGTAGCCCCAGGCCCTAAGTCAGGTGGAGTAGAGAAAGGAATAGTTAACAGGTGTTTGAGGAAGAGAATCCCATGGCTCGGTGAGAGGAGACAGTGATCATCAAAGTTGGCAGTGGCCTTCTAGCATAGCAACCTTATGACACTGCTGTTGAAACTGGGCTCTGGGATCTGACTCCAGAAAAATTACTGGCCAAGGTCCTGGCTCAGCGCTCAGTGATTAGGAGCTGGTGGGATGTCCAGGCGGGACTGCCCAGGAGGAAGTTACAAGTGTGGCTCAGGGAGCAGAGATGAATTTATGATGACTTCAGGAATGAGATGATGGTCTTAACCTCAGATGTCCAAGGAGCATGTGTGTGCACAGCAAAGATAATGAAGCTTGGTCACAGACACGTGACAAAATACAGGCATTCAAAGGCGGCTGCTGTTGCACTGTAGCCCGTGCTTTATTAGGCTGCAGTTTAGGGCACTACCCCAGCAGACAGCTAAGCTAATGTCAGGTAGAGGAGGAGCCACCAGAGGCTTGGGTCCAAACAGTGGGCCGGCCATCTGAGGGAGAGAAGAGTGCCTCTGAGGCAGGTGTGGCTTGGGGCGGGATGGGGAGCAGCTGGGTCAGATGCAACTGAGAGGGGTGGGGTGAAAGTGGCCTTTGGGTTCAAGATTAAGAGCTCTCCAGGGCCGGTAAAACTCGTGTGTGTCACCTCCTCTGCATCTGAGTGTTCTGTTGCTTCTCAGTCCTTACACTGAATGACCGACGTTTGTAGATACAAGCCCTTCCCAACTTCTTGGCTTTCTAGGTAGAGAAGCGCACTTCTAGGAGCCTACCAGTTCCTGTCCTTCACTAGTCTCAGCTGTTCCTCTCCACTGCTCGAAGCTCTTATTCCTCTTTGCAGCAGATCCTCGTTCTAGAAAGATCTCAGCTGAAGTTTTACTTTGCAGAATAGGCTATCCTAAGTTCTTTAAGCATCTGTGCACATCTTGTGCACATTTAACCTGTGTGACTTCAGTTGCTCTTGTGCTGAAAAGAGAAAGGACACAAAACACATAGCATGTCATGGATCCTGCCCTCCCTGACCTGGGAGGGAACAGGCGAGAGGCTGCTTTTCTCTCTTTTCTGAGTCAATTCTTGGTGTATCTGGGCATCACTGACTCTCCAAACAGATTATGAATCCAATGTTGTAAAAAGCACGGCATATGCCGGGTAGGTGGTACACACCTGTAATCCAGCTTCTTGGTAGGCCAAGGCAGGAGGATTGGAAGTTTGAGGCCATCCTAGGCAATTTAGCAGGACCCTGTCTCAGAACAAAGTAATGAGAGCTAGGGATGTGGCTCAGTGATAGATTGGTGGCTTAGCATGTGTGAGGCCCTCCGTTCAATCACCAGTACAGGGGGTGGGGGGGACAAAAAATGGGTGTGCACACCTTTACAGAACATAAACCCTAAAGGTACCAAGCAGGGCTCCCCAGTGATGCTCAACGGGATAGGGAAGGAGGAAGTTGCTTCAGACACAGCTGTTGAACTCTCAGTTGATGTCTGGCTCTTTCTACAAGCCTTTGAAGGAAAGTTTTGGAGGAACACTTTCTCCCTCCCATGCACCCTGTGGCTCTGGCACACATGGGGGATGCAGCCCCTCACATAGAGGCACATACATGCAGTCAGCTTTCCGTCTGTCAGCACTTGAGTGATGCGCTTGGTTAGGACCGCAGGACCAGGCCAGGACACAGAACTTCTGGCATCCTTGGATCTAGGAGAGCGTAGGAGCCAGAGTGGGAAGCTGTGTGTGAAGGAAGCAGTGCTGAGAGTTCAGAGGCTGCGAGCTGTCAGGAAAGCCACACTGACACGCTGCAGAGGTCCAGGGCCCAGCATTCACCCCTGTCACCTTGAGGCTCCAGTTGCACCTGAGTGGAGAGCATTTGTTCAACTTGCATTTGCTTTATTTTACTCTTCTGAGATGAGAGGACTGTGGATGGATTTGCTCCAGAGGACACAGGGACAAACAGAGAATCCTTGGAAAGGAAGGTTGTCCACGCGTGGCTCAGGTTCTGCCCGTGCGTGTGTTGGGATTCCCTTCTGTTGCTGAGTGTTTCTGGAAGCCACCCTGTCAGGCGCACCTTGGCTGGGGCTCCTGGGCTGCTCCGAGGACCCAGTTGCCTGGTGTTGTGTGCTTCCCCCAGTGTAGCCCCGACCTTGGGCAGTGCCCACCCCGGCTTGGCTCCCTTGGCTCTCTTCTCAGCCACTTGAGCCGCCCTTGGTAGCCACTCTGTCCTCCTGCTCCGTCCCTCCACCTGCCAGGTCCTGCATCACCTTGAGGATGCAGGCGGCTCTGACTCTTCTGGTTCTTAGAACTGTTGCCAGCCATTTTCCTGTGGCATTTTCCATTTAGACCACACAAAGCCTCAATTCTCAGTCATATTTACTTGTCCTCAGTGCCTAGCTCACATCTAGGAACAGAATTATGAATGGCTTTGCTTTACTCTGTGTTTCATGCGTGTATCACCTGTGGCCCCCACTAGCCTGTGAGTTCCTTGCTAAACATTCTTTTCGTTTTATGTCATTTTTTCTCCATAGAACTTTCATTATTGAGGTTCCTCAGTGCCGAACTAACCAGAGGGTACTTTCTCGAACATAACGAGGCCAAGTATACAGAAAGAAGAGAAAGAGTGTACACTTGTATGCGAATACCGAGAGAATTGGAAAAGGTACTATTTTTTTTTCATTTCCACACATTATTTTGAAAGCTATGTTAAAGTGTTAATTGTGCAACTTCAGTTACTCTTCTGAAATATTAGAAATTATGTGATAAGTAATTGATTGTGCTAGGGAGTAGAAATTCCCTTACAGGAAGATTTTTTTAAACAGTGTAATTTTAGCATAAGAACCAATGAAAGCATATTAATAAGTTTTATCAGAATCTTCACTACTTACTGACCTTGCTATATTTGTGCCCTATCCAGACAACTTTTTCCAAAGAATTCCTGTCCATTTATGTACTCATATAGTTTCCTTCAAATTTGTTTTGTTGGCGGAGGTAGCATGATACAGTGTTCAATTTCAATCTTTTCAAGGTTTCAGGAAGCACACAATCTGTAATTTAAAATGGAATGAACAGTCTTTTCGTCAGAAAGGTGCTCCTTGAGCCTTGTCCCAGAAGTGGCACATAGTAAGCCTAGCAGTCCCACTGTCGGTCCCCTGTCTTCCCAGACTCTGGTCAGGTGGTAGTGAGCCTGAGTGGCTCCAGAATTCCTTGCTAGAAGGAAATGGCTTAGCTAGTACACGGAAGCATGTTTTCATACTTTTATACTCACAAAGCTATAGTCCAGTTGTTTCCTCGGAATCATGCTTTCTGTTCGTGGCTGTCAGGCCTTTGTTGGCTTGCTCCTGGGGTGCTATAGTCACAGGAGGGGTGGTAGTTGGCAGGAAGCAGGGGCTCCCCCAGGTGGCCCTCCATAGGTCACCAGTGAGCAGACTGCTGTGGTCGGGGCTTTGGAGAGGGCGCAGTGCCGGTTGAAGAGAGCGAGTGTGCCAAGGGGATGGTGGCCTAGGGTCACTCAGCCTGCCTGGGCCCCACTGCCTTGCTGCTTCCTAGGAAGGCAGGGGAATGAGGACCACAGGAGCTGGCTCTCCAGCCTGCAGCAGCTGCATTCATGGGGACAGAAGTTTCCTAAGACTTTGTCTGGGGCTGGGAATAAGGAGGAGAGGCTTGAAACAAAATAAAAGATGAAACCATGTCTTATATCTGAAAAACTTTTGTTTGCTTTTAAAAGCCCGCTATTTTCTCCCTGTGGTAGCATGAGGAGGGAAAGTGGAGGTGCAGAGAGTGGGGGCGGGACAGGCGCTGGGACCTGGGTTTGTCCAGTGCCTTGTGCCCTTACTCTGCCTGCCTCTGCCTTTGTTAGCAGGAGGCTTCTCTCCCCTGTCAAGAGGGAGGCCAAACATGATCACTGGATACCTCAGGGTGGCCGCTGTCTGACCCCTCCTGCCATCCATCCGGTGGTGACACCCACTCACTCCTATGCTTGATGCCTGCTGTGTTAGCAAGCTCTGAACCATTCCCAACCATTTGCACTCATGGAACACAAATGGAGCAAAGCAAAGCCATTCATAATTCTGTGAGCTCCGCACTGAGGACCAGTAAGTAGGAATGAGAGAACTGTGGCTCTGTGTGGTATAAATGGAAAATGGTTGGGAATGGTTCTACAAGAGCTGGTCCTGAGATAGACAACCTTGCTGCTTTTTATTTTTGTCACTGTGAATACAAACTGTCTCTAGAGGAAATGCTCACAGGTATGCATGAGGTTTAGGTAGAAGCGGGTGTTTTTAGACAAGGGTCCACCACGAGGCCCCTTCTGGTCAAGTGATCTGCAGAAAATTATTGTGAGGGTTTTCTTTTTTCTATGAATAGGACAACTGTCAGGGCACTGTCTGTGCTGGTAGTAGTGTTCATGGAGCTTGGGTTTGCTGGAGGTGAGCTACATAGCATCAGAAAAGTTGAATTAACTGCTTATGCACATTTTTTTTTTCTTATGAGGCTTTTGGGTATGGCCTTCTTGGGAAAATTTGACTGAGTCTCTTAAAACAATGCTTCAAGAAGCTTTATAGTGTAAATGTACAAAAAGATACCATGTATTTCAGTTTGGGCAATTTTTCTGTAACTTCTAAGACCAAATGAAATGCAAAGGAAAGCAGAGTTGGGTTTCAATTTAATTCTAGGCAAGACATTTAACATGTCTTAGGTAACTACCCAAACTCTTGTATCTCTATGATATTTATTTTATATAAGTAGGATCCCACTTAAAGCTATTACTATAAATACTGAGACCCTATTTAGATGTTTTGTTTGTTTGTTTATTTTCCCCTGTACTGGGGACCTTGTGTTTGCCAGGCAAGCATTTTATGCCACTGAGCTAAATCCCTAGCCCTATTAGATTTTTAGTCTACCTAAATTTTTTGTTGGTTTCTTTTTAGCTTACATAGCTTATTTTTAAATATCCTGATTTACAAACATTTTGTTTGCGGACAGCTTGGTTCATAAACAGAAGTGGACAAAATTCTATGTTCGATTGCAAACTCTGCATTAGGTGACTGACAACCATAATCATCGCTCCCACACAAACACAATATGGTCATCTTTTCCAAAATTGTAGGACAAATTAAGTTTATCAGTGGAAGTACCACTGTACCTTAGCTAATTTTTTGTTTTGTTTTGTTTTTGTTTGGTTTTGGTAAATGCTGTGATGCGTTCATCTAATGTTTTCAGAAAGAGAGACTTGAAAATTTGGAAGGACTTTGCTTCTACAAAGCTTACACATATTATAGGATATATGTCTAATGCTTACACTTGAAGATAAAAAGAAGATCAGCTCTGTCTTACCCAGGTCTGTTTACTAATGTGAAACAAAACAGTCCTGAAAGTTTTGGGTCATGTGTCTGGGTTAGTAATTTATACTTGATGCTTATTTATTTTTTTTTTTTTAGAATTTATTTTATTTTATTTATTATATTTTTTACTTGTTTCACAACCTTTGTTTATTCACTCATTTTTATGGCCGACTCAACCCACCCCAAGGGCAGGGCTGACGCAGCATGTGGTGCCAGGGATCGAACCGCGGTCCCTGAAGCTACCCAAGCTTCCCCAAGCAGGCACTTTAGACTGAGCCATCCCTCCGGGCCCCTGCTTATTTATTTTTAAACTTTCTGTTTATTTATGTTATGGCTGGTTCAGCCTGCCCTGGGGTAGGGCTGGTGCAGCTTGTGGTGCCAAGGATCAAACCCCGGTCCCTGCAGTTGCCTAAGCAGGTGCTTTTAGACCACTGAGCTATTTTGCCAGCCCCTATACTTGATATTAATTAAAAACAAATTGTTTATGTGAAATAATATAACTTTTATTAACACTTTTTTCTACAGGTGAACTTGTTATTCTAATGTAAAGATATAAAGTTGGGGGGCAGTATGGCTTTGGGAGGGCATTTCTTCCTTTATACTTAACCTCCCTTCTCCCTCCACTGCAGGTTTTTCTGCATGGTCTCTTCCCAATGTTGGCTCCTTCTACACAAAAGGAGACCAAAGGATACCTTCCCTGCATTCTAACTAGAGAAGCAGGGGAGTGAACTTGTTAAGAGGATGAAAGCTAAAGCCAGGCTCCTGGCTGCCAAACTGGGCTCTGTGGTTTGCTAGGTATGAGTGAGGAGGCCTTGAGCAGCTCACTCACCTTCCTGCACCTCAGGCTTCTCCTGTGTGCACAGGGTGAGCCCTGTACAAGAACCTTGAAATCCTGAAATTCCAATTTATGTGTGTGCTAACTTAAGGAAATAAATATCACTTGTTCCCTTGTTCTGTGCTTGAAGTACTTCTGAGCTAAGTGTCACTGTGTAGTCCAGGCTGGCCTCTGCCTCAGCATGTAGCCCAGCTGGGCTTCACCTTGCTGTCCCTCCCACAGCAGTTACTCAGCTGTAGGGTCTATAGGCTTGTGCCCACATCCAGCTGTCTTATGTATTTACTATGTCCCAGGCCCTTTTTCAGTGTAGAAGTCTAGAGGTAAACATAAAACTCAAGTCTTAGTCTAGTAGGAGATATACAATATTAAGGAATGATGGCAGAAGATACAAAGTGATGAATGCCATTAAATAGTATAATAAAGTGTTATTAAGAATCTACAGAAGAGAACACTTGCTTAGAAGACAGGCTTCCTGAAGAGGACAAGTTTTGTGCATGTGTCAGAGCACATGTGTGTATGGGACCCGTGGTGAGGGAGAGTGTCTTGGGAAGTCAGAGGTGGGAAATTGCTCGGATTGGCCAGCAACCTATCAGGACACTGGAAAGACAGAGCAGACCAGGCTATATTCTGTGTTCAAGAGGAAGAGCTTCGAATGAAGGCTTTGGGTGGAGGATGTTCAGACTACCTGTCTTAGGACTGCTTCCAGCTGTGAATAAGGGAAAGCTAAGAGTGGCTTACACAGGCAGAAGTTCATTTTGTTGGTTTTGTTTTTGAACCTGGCATGATGGTGCTCGCCCATAATTGCAGTGCTGGGGAGGCTGAGGTAGGAGGATCACTGCGAGTTTGAGCTGCATAGCAAGACCTTATATCAATAAAAAATAAGTAAATAAAAACAAGTCTAGAGGAATTGTTTCAGCACATTAATGAAACTATTATAGATCTCCCTGTCTTTCCATCCTTGGCCTTGGGCTTTTGGTCTGTTGCCTTTTAATAGGGAAGATGCCAGCTATGACATTGGGCATTATATAATCAGAAAAACGGCAGAGTGGGCAGTGCTTCTTTTGAGCTAAGCCTATAATGAAAGCAACATGGGCAGTGACCAGGCCTTCTGAAGAATTAAAGCTTTCTGGGAAGCACCCTTACCACACTTTCATTTCTGCCTTGTTGAGCTACATAGCCATCCCCGGTGGCCAGGGCAACTAGGACAGTGAACAGTATGTTTTTCCCAACAAACAGAAGAGAGTCTAGAATGTTATTGAATTAGCCAAACTGCAAAGATATGCTTCTGAAAAGCTATTGAGTACTCAACATGGATGCAAAATAAGCAAGAAATGCCCAACATCTGTCTGTATGTGATGTCTCTCCACAGAGTAAGACATTTAACTAATGTAGTCACCTCTTAAGATGTTTGTTTGTTGTGTTAAATGTATGTTAGATATGTTATAATTTTCATGAATATTCCATCAAAATTATATCTTCATGTAACCTCTGTCATAAAAAATTGAACTAAAGTGACTATGTGTATTCTACTTTTGTCCTCTTATAAGTCCGTGCTTTTTGCACTTTTATTTTTACACTTTTATGTTGTAATCATTTAGTATATTTTTCTAAAAATGAATTCAGCTGCTTAGGCTTAAGCGGAACTACTTTTTCTTCTATGACTCTAGCAAACACTTCCTAAGCCTTAAATTTTTCAGGATGAAGCTGTGATAAAAGTATTAATGCACAGGTAAAATATTGTTGTTACCAATTGTAGACTGTTACTACCATGAAAGGGAGAAATGTTAGATTAGAAGGTGGAATGGGGCCACGTCCAGGTCTGACCGTCCACCACCATTTGTGAGTGGGCGGTGAGAAACAGTGAACTCAGGAACTGGAAAAATCCCAGAGAAGGACATTCTACATATTTAGTGGAAGAATTTAGCTCTTCCTTTTCTGAGTGTCAGAGGATTTAACATCTAAGAAAAATAATTCAAATGTCTTACAAAACAACAAACTTAATCAAAGGATCATGTAAAACCTCTACTCCCAAGCCGGGCGTGGTGGCGCACACCTGTAATCCCAGCACTCGGGAGGCTGAGGCAGGAGGATCGCTGTGAGTTCGAGACCAGCCTGGGCTACAAAAGTGAGCTCAAGGCCAACCTGAACTGCATAGTGAGACCCTGTCTCAAAAAGACAAAAAAAATAAAATAAAATAAAATAAAAATAAAAATAAAAAATAAAACCTCTACTCCCAGAGGAAGGGTGTATGTTAAGAAAAATGGACTTGTAGCTGTTTTTTTTTTTCACTTTTATTTCAATGAAACAGCCCAAGGGTTTCATTGTAAACAATACAGAACTTTCTTAGGCCTGTGTTGATGGCAGTGACCTCCTGGGCATCCTACTTGTTGCTAATTTTATGAAACAGGTTTGGAGAATCACCCACTAAGTTCTCATCAGGACACAGCCATGTTGTGACAGACTCTTGCCCTGCAGCTTGGCTGGCGTTGTCTCCCCTGGGTGTGTCCCCCCCACACCACCCCGTAGGGCACTCAGCAGACACTTCCAAGGAGGTGTTTGGTCACGACCAAGGAGCAGCTCTGGCCTTCCAGCCTCCACAGCCTGGCGGAGCCCTGCTGGTGTGGAGCATGTAGGACAAGCTACAGAGAAACTTCCCAGGCCCTGCCTCAGTCACTGAGGAACTTTAAAGAGACTTTGTGAACATGACACTGTGGAGATGTGTTTGCGGCAATAACCTGTTTCTGGCATTTTAACTTTCAAACAGGTTTCGTTCTCAATCTCTCTTTCTCTCTCTGTCTTTCTCTGTCTCTCTGTCTGTCTCCTCTCTCCCTGTGTTCTCTCCATCTTTCTCTCTCCATCTGTCTGTGCTCTCTGTCTCTCCCTCCCCCTCTTCATGTCTCTCTGTCTCTCTGTCTCTGTCTCTCTCTTCTCTCTTTCTCGTATTTTCCTTCTTAACTGTCCCTCTGACTAATGGCAGTGTGCAGTGCAGCACTGCTGCTCACACTTCCTAGAAAGTAGAGCTGAGCCTAGCAAAGGTACTAGGATAACACACAGGGCCTCCCTTTACCATAGTAGCTATGAAAACCTTGCTGCCGGCCTGCTGCCCAGAAGGCCTGGGGATACACCCACCCTGCTGCCTCAGAAGATCACAGCCTTGTCTTCTTCCGAAGCAAAATGATGCCAAATCACAGCTCCTGCCTGTGGGGCTGTTAGAATACTGAGGAAGCTATTGTAGGTCAGGTGCTTAGAACACAGTAACAGCCAGCATGGACTGGAAATCAGAGAAGCAAGAAAATCTCAAGATTGCTTTGTGTGCATAGTCATCCTACAAATTAAAATCTCCAGTTGGTTTATGTAACTGTTACAGAATAAACCTCTGTTACATGTGTGCCAGATAGAGATTATGATTATGATATTCGATTTATCAAGATAATTTTTTCCATAGTTACAGATGTTTGTGTAGCCTTGTGAATAAGAAAAGAACCTGGTTCACTGGCACTCCCTTTGGTGGTCTTCTAGAGTGTAGACTTCCTGGACACATGAACATTTTTAATGTAGATAAAAATGACTTTATTATAGAGCTGTCCTTCAATTTTCAGTATCTGCTTTCAGAATCAGTTATAAGCTTTCTTTTTATTTATTTGTTTAGTTAGACTGTGTATTTGGTACAGGGTCTCACTGTGCAGCTTGGACTTCTGTATCAGCCTCTGCAGTGCTGAAATAATAGGCGTGCACCACACACCCAGTTTCAGGACCAGCACAGCACACCTGCCTGGGCTTCTGGGGCCTGTACAGCATGCCGTACTGGGGATCAAACTTGGATCCTTGTGTTTGCCAGGCAGGTGCTTAGACTGATGAGCTATCTCTCCAGTCCTAAACTTTCTTACTGATAGTTCAGTCGCTTCCTTGATAATCTCCTACTAACATATGCCTACCTTGGGCTTGTTGAGAACTTCTAGAGCACCAGACAAAAAATTGAGCTCCTTAGCAATTAACTGAGGACCATTTTTTCCCTTTTATATAATTATTACATCCAAGCCCCACAGCAGGTTCTTACCTTGTGCTGTGTGTGTTCTTCTCTGCTCAAGATTCTGAGCCTCCGGCTGGGCCTGGGAAAACTGAGGGCCCATCTTCTGTCTTCTATGAGAGACTTTTGCTGACTCTTGCTCCTGTGTCCCATTCATGTTCATGTTCCTGCTCTGCCCCACTCCTCTGTAGTGCCTGCATACACACACACTCACCAACTCACCTCTTAACTAGTATTTCAGAGTACAGCAGTTAGTACATCCTACACTGGTACCTACTATCACAGGGCTTTGTGTACAGCTAAGGAGATGATGAATTCCCTGGTGAAGGTATCTTTCCTGATGACCTTTTAGACCCCAGTGTGGGATTGAGCAAGATGCAGTCCAAGCCCTTGTAGGAGTAGACCTAGAGCCCTAAGAAATTAAGCCTAGGGCAGCAGAGGGAAATTGGGACTCCCTGTGTGCTTAAGACTCCTTGAACTTACTGTGTGCGGCTTTCCTCATGCTTCAACCTCACACCTCACTGCTCTCTGGAGAGCTCGCCAAACCCACTTTGCACTGCCTCCAATCCCTGTAATAGACTCGTGGAGGAAAGTAAATTGCAACTCACCCAGCTGTTTGGGAACCTGATATTTAGACTGTCGAGTTGTCACCCCTTAGTGGCTCATGAATTGAGGGAGACCAGCATTATTATTTTTTATTTTTATTAAGGCAGATTAGAAAACAGCCCATATTTCAAAGAATGGAAGCATTATCATTAGGAATTTTTTCTTAGAATTTTTCAATATGTATATGAGTTTCTGCATTATAAATTAGTGTAATGTATTTGGTTAACAACTTTGAATCCTCTTTTTTGTAAATTCTTTTGTGAGACTATGACATCTTTATTTTTTTATTCATTTTAAGGAGAAACAAAAGAGCAGTGAAAGTTTCAAAAAAGTTAATAGGATGATTACAATAATTAATACAATACATACTGTTATCTTCATAGTAGTTATTCAGAGGACAAGATGCAGACCTGATAGCTTCTCTAAACAATATTAGTACAAACTTTTATTCTCAGTGAACTAAGAGAAAATACCTGTATATCTGTCTTGTGTATACATGTATTTTTTTTTTCTTTTTAAAGTTTCTAATACTAGGAGAAAATATCTTACCATGTCTTATAAGTAGATTCTGGTCAATGATACATTATGAATCATAAAACAAAATTATAATTAAATAATATTCAGAAAATTATTATATAAAGGTTAAATTGAATATTTCAAAATAATATTCCAAAATTCAAATCAAATCATGAATTCAGCTTAGAGGCCAGACTGTTGAATATCATATGGACAAATCTGTAATCAACTCAGAGTACTCGCATAGAATTTGAATCACTTAATATATACAAAAATATCAACTACGAAAAAGTTTCCATGGCAGCAAAGAATTACTAAGAATAAAACATAACATAAATACTTGATGGCAAATATATGACCAGAACTTCTAACAGTTTGGGGATAGGATGTCGCACAAAGTTCTAGTATGTCATGTACATGGACAGTGTCCATGATGCTTACTGGTGGCCAAGTGTTACTTGTGGGACTGAGCTATTACTATTTTCCTTGATATCCACACTGTAAAATCAGACAGAATCATGACCCACAGGGTGCAGGAAAAGTCCATTTATAGGGTATACTGATGGAAATATTTTGCTGCTATATACAAAGAAATAGTTGAAAGACTGCTGTTGTATACCTCTTTTTCTCCTATGTTTGTTTGCCCTATGTAGTGAGTTGTTTCCATTCTCCTTCATGGTGTTGTGGTCATTTTGATCCCTCTCTAGAATATCTTTTAGTAAACTGTGTAGGATTGGCTTTGTCATCATGAAATTCTTCAGTTGTTCTTTTTCCTGGAAATATCTCACTTCTCCATTATACTTGCAAGAGAGTTTCACAGGGTACATCATCCTGGGTTGGAATTTGTTTTCTTGCAATTCTTGTAGTACTTTGCTCCATGCTTATCTTGAGTTGGTGGTTCATTTGGAGAAATCTGCCATTATTTTGATGCGTTTTCCTTTAGATGTGATTTGTTTCTTTTCTCTACTGGCTTTTAGTATACTGTATCTGTGCTGAATTTCTAGAACCTTGATTATTATATGTCTGGGTGTAGTTTTTAATTGGGTTAATATTATATGGAGTTCTGTGTGCTTCTGTTATTTGAATGTTAGACTGTCTCGCCATATTTGGGAAGATTTCTGCTATTCTGTCCATATTCTTTTATATCATGTGTATTGATTCCTTTTTCATTGATGCCTATTTTTACATTGTTCATCTGTGCATCGTTTTACAGACATAAATTATTTTTTCCTGCATCCTAGTTGTTTTTAAGAGATCTTTTCTTACCTTTTCACTAGGTGCAATGGTGTCTTTAAGATCAGAAAGTCTATTTTCATTTTCACTGAAATGGTTTTGTCAGCTTTTGAAGTTTTAAATTCCTGTATAGCACTTTGAATCTGCTTCATACATTCTATTACTTTACTATATTGCTCATTCAAGGATTCTATCGTCTTTCTATTCTCCTCTATTTTTTTTATCAGTGTCTTTAGAAGCATTTAGTGCTTCTTTCATTGTAGTTATCATTTCTTGTTTTTACTTCAGAAATTATTTCTGATCTGATTTCCTGTATACCTTTACTTCAGATGCTATTATTTCAGAGATTTCAGGTTGCAATTTCCAATTTTTTCTACGTTGTTGGCCTCTGCATTTGTTCTGGTTGGGTTTAGGGCCTCATAACACATTTTGCTCCTTTTCTTTGTCATTTTGTACAGCCCTGCCTACCGATCTTTGGTGTAGAGCTTTGGTAGAGTTACCTTAGCACTAGGTCTGGATCTACCAAGTTCAAACTCATCCAGATGGGTGTCGCATGGGTCTGGCTGCTGTGCTTCACTTCTTCCTGCAGCAGCCTTTGGAGGTGAACCTGCTGTGCCACTTTGGCAGATGTTCTGCTTCTGGATCAGGTGGATGGGTCTTATCTCTAGCTTCTCTGCAGGAAGTTCTGCCACATTTTCCACACTGGGCCTGTGTGATGGATGAAGTTCCACTCACATGGTAGGCCTTATTGCTGATTCAAATGAGTTTCTGGCGGGCCCCAGGCAGTCTCACTCACATGCTGGGCCTGATTGCTGTGTCCAGTGAGTTTCTGGTGGGCCTAGGGTGGTCCCACTCACATGCCAGGCCTTGTTGCTGGGCTCAATGAGTTTCTGGTGGGCCTCAGGCAGTCTCAACCGTGACATCGTTAAAGCAGTGAAAATACATTTTATTTGTCATGGTGTCTGACTCATCAGAGCTGTGCAGTAACTATCTGTTTAAGGAAAAGATGGTAGAAATCAGAATGAGCTGGCTCTGAGGTCTTCACAGAAGACCCGAGTAGCACGTGGTCTTACATCCCTGAGTAGCAAATGCATCTCTACCACAGAATGCAGAAAAGGAAAAATGAAAAGGAACTCTAGTTTGTGACTCCCTGAAGTTTTTTACTGCCATGTTCTGGTTTTCTGATTTTTGGTTTTATGTGCAACTAACTTAAAGAGACATTAGAAGTCCCTCCTATAAAGGTAAGAGGCAATAGATGCAAGGTGCTGTGTTCCCGCAGGTGGTGAAGCCAGATGAGCCTGCAGAGGCTGGGCCAGAGGCGGGAGCAGTGTGGAGATGGAAGCTGGCTGGGATGCCCAGGCAGGCGTGTGGTGCACTAGGAGCACCTACTGCCACCTGGAGGGGACCTCAGACTGAGGGCTGTCCCAAAATCCTGTGCTTTGGTTTAACACAACAAATTATACACTATTTGGAAATTTATTTGAAAATATTATGAAATTTAAAATGTTTTGAAAGAATAGGAGATATTTGTGTTTCTCTAAAGGGAAATAGTGACATATGGTACCATTTTCATTATTTATAGCCATACCTGAGTATTGGAGAGGAAATTTTCATAGCTATTAAGAATAACTGAGGATTTTATATTTGGTTCAAGCAAAAACGAAACAGTAATTGCATATTTATCAAAATGCTAAAAATTAATTGAAAGTCTAGCCAAATAGCTCAGCAGATTAAGGCACCTATAAGCAAGCTGAGAGGCCAGGAGTTCAATTCCCCGGCTGCCATGTCAGGCCTGCCCTAGCGGCATGCTGAGATAGCAGTTGAGACTGGGCATGGTGGCTCACGCCTGTAATCCCAGTTCTTGGGAGGCTGTAAACAGGCTGATCACTACAAGTCTGATCTAGTAGTGAGACCCTGAACACCCTGTAAATCCTTCCCTAAAATACAAAATAATAATAAATCAAAATTAATTGAAGATATGAGTAGTACACTTTTACCAGTGCTACTGGGGATTGAGCCTGGGATTTTGGTTTGAGTTATATATCACCTGCATTTGTTTTGTTTTCTTTTCTTTTGTTTTGTTTTGTTTTTTTAAGGTTTATTTTATTTTTATTATGGCCAGCTCAGCCTGCCCTGGGGATGGAGCTGGCACAGCATGTGGTGCTGGGGATCGAACCACAGTCCTTGTGGTTGCCTAAGCTTTCCTAAGCAGGCACTTTAGACCGCTGAACCATGTCGCCCGCCTCGACCCACATTTTTGCGATGAAGGGTCTTGGTGAGTGGCGGTGGCCCAGTCTGGACTTGAACTTGCCATCTTCTTGCATCCATCTGTCAGAGTGCTGGGATTACAGGAGTATGCCTCCATGCAAGGCCATGCAATTGCTTATAAATAATATATTCCGATAGCTTTGAATTCATAACATGATTTTAAAGCTAATAGCAAATCTAAATTTGTAAAATTTTTGACTTTTATAGTTTGATTTGCTGAATTCCTGTTATTGCTGAATTTCTTCTAATGTTAAGCAAATGGACAAGGCCAAGTAGCCCAAAGAAATCTGTTTTAATCCCTTCTTATGCCTTGTGAGGCTAGAAGCACTTTTTGCTCTGCTTGGCTGCTTTAAAGAGAGCATGCAGGGCTGGCCAGATAGCTTATCGGATTAAAGCAGCTGCTTAGGCAGAAGCATGGACTGGGGATAGAACCCTGGCATGCCTTGCCTGCCCTGTTGAGAGGGCACACCAAGACTGGGCGTGGTGGTACACGCCTGTAATCCCAGTGCTTGGGAAGCCAAAAACAGGAGGACCACTAGAGTCCGATCTGTGTAGTAAGACCCTGTAGACCCTGTATCAAATACATAAAGTAAAGTAAAATAGCATGCAGGGCTGGTTCCTCTAGTCTGATCCCCAGGTGAGGCCGGTGCTCGGCCTTCAGAGCTATGGTTTCCCACTGTGGAGCAGAGGTGATAAGTATCCTCAAGCCCTGCTGGTAGTGACCATTCCACTGCCCAGAACATTGGCAACACAGGAGAGATTCTTTGCCTGGGCCCTGTTCCTGAGGTGCTGTTGGTTGGGACACATGGGCAGGTTCACACTGCATACAGCTCAGCCTTGACCTCCTTCCAGACGGGTGCTTTCGCAATTTCACCTTGCTTACTTTTGTAGGAGGTATTCTCCTTGCCTGTCAGGAATTTGAAAGAATGTTGTATTTTATGAAAAAGTATAGCACCAGAGTAGGCATTGCCGTTGAGTCATGCTTCCACTTTTCCAAATCAGGGAAGGCTTTCTCCTTTTATCATGTATTCTCACTTATGTGAGTGACTTCCCCGAGTTGAAGTTGAAATGTCTTTAGGTTGCAGCCACCTGCTTCCTTGCACAGCACAGCCTGAGAAGATTATTGCCTGTCCCTGAGTTTATGGGAACATTTCCACCTATGAAAAGAAGATCCACCAGGCTTGTTTTACGTTGTTTACCATAAACAGTACTAAAACAAATGCCTCTACGCCAAAGAAAAGGGACTCTGCTTTTAAAAAGTTAAGAGTGAGTTTCATTCCTGATCACCTTGATGCCTGGACCTTGTGCCCTGTGAGACTTGCTTCCTCCCTCCCTTGCGTCCCACTCCTTGCCCGTCTCTTCTGCCCTGTGTACCCTCTCATCTCACGGCACTCTCTCTCATCTCAGATGTTGTCTAGGTCTTCTCACCTGTGCACCTTTTCAAACTATTTCCGTTGCTGGGCTTCCTCGTTGCCTATACAGTTAGGATAGGGTTGCTGGCACCGACAGGCTTCTCTCTCTGCTGACATGGGCATAGGCTTCCTGGGCCTCTGGACTCCCTGGCCTGCACATGTGACTCAGCTCACATTAACAGCTTACAGCTTAATAGACATTGGCTGCATAAATATTATGTTTATCCTCAGCATAAGCTTTTAAGGAAGATAGCCAGATACCCTCATTCCCAGTGCCCTGGAGTCTTGTGTGTTCACACCAGAGAGCCTTCAGGGAGCAGTAAGTTCTAGCACTTTCTTCCCCCATCCTCAGCCAGTAGTGCCCTCCAGGCAGGGAAAGGCTTCTCAATGACAGGACAGAAACAAGAACCACTACTTGGTCTGCTGCAACTTTCCTTTGTTGGTAAGTCAAGAACAGACATGTGAAACTGGGACTGAGCTGACAACAGTGGCGAGAGGACCAAGTGACTGTCACGGAGGACGATCTTAGGACTGTAGCCAGTGGCACTTGAGTTACAGGCTAGAGCATTATGATGAGGGCATGTGCGTCACACCCCACCTTGGAGTGTCTGTACAGAAAGTCTCCTTGTGTAGAACAGCAGTGTTTGATAGCCAGGATAGCCTGGCTGCTTTAACCAGGTGTGACAAGCCACCACTCTCATATGAGGTGGAATCCTAAATTCAATACGTAAAATATATGCTGTCTTAAATAAGTAGGAGATGACAAGGACACCAGAACTGGAGATTACCCAAAAAAGACATCTGTTCCTAGAGTTGATAAAAATAAGGCCCACCAAGTCCAGTGATTGTCAGGGTACAAAGTTGTGTAATAGCAATCTGTGTATGTGTGTTTAATATAAATAATATTTTAACTAGACATATATTACAGTCTTTTCTATCACTGAAGCATTCCTGTAAACAAAAGATTGGAAAATTATTAGGAATGAGGTTAAAGACTTTTATCTAAAAATTTTTCTGTAACATCTTTGAGTTTCAAGGGGTACCCAGAAAGCTCTGTCACATGGGCACTAGCTGTAGCCAAGGATATGTCTTTTGACTGATTGACTTCTTGTAGGGGGTAAGCCAAAGACTCTGGAAGAGTCTTATTTGTGTCTTGAAAAAGGACTGTTGTTAAAATATGTCTTTTATACACAAGTAGAACCATTAGTTTCCTTGCCCCCAGACTGTTATAAGAAATTTCCATAAAGTTTAGAAAGCCCTTAATTATCTGCGGTTTTTATCTGTAATTATTTAAAGAAGGCTTTACCTCTTTTTTTCTCCCCATCTTTTCAAAACACAGCTGATGTTTTTTGGAATCTTCCTGTGTCTGGATGCATTTCTGTATGTGTTCACGCTGCTTCCTCTAAGAGTTTTTCTGGCATTGTTCAGGCTCCTCACCCTGCCTTGCTATGGCTTAAGGTAAGTTTATGATCATTAACTTTTTTTTTTTTTTGTCTTTTTGAGACAGGGTCTCACTATGCAGTAGTAGTTCAGGCTGGCTTTGAGCTCACTTTTGTAGCCCAGGCTGGTCTCGAACTCACATTGATCCTCCTGCCTCAGCCTCCCAAGTGCTGGGATTACAGGCATGAGCCACCACACCCAGCTTCATTAACTTTCAAGGGTCTAAATTATTAATTGCTTTTACTATTAGTAAAATTTTCAGAACAACTTATAGGTTCACACATTGGCCTATAATGCATAAATTTATTGCTTATTTTTCAGTGGATATTATATAATAGTATACATTTTAAGTGCACCTTTTTTTCCAGAATGATTTTGAACTGAAATTTTGCTTCACTAACTGAAATAATGTTTATGTGGCAGACTGCACAAGGGCCCAGGACTGAGAGCCATTAGCCACCCTCCTGACTCCCTGACCTGTATTTGCTTGTGTTCCCTGGGTCTCTGTGAAAAAGTCCAGGTTCTCAGTGGTGGGGGTGGAAGGGATCAGACTCTTCCAAGGGGCTAGTACTCTTCTCATTCTCTTGAGAATCACTGTGCCTGTGGCTTGTGGAGCCTTAGGTGTAATTTTACAGGTGAGACACCCCTGACTTATGACTGTGGGAAGCTCTCAAAGGTCACTGTCATAGTATAAAGAATCATACAGCTCAGCCCATCACTGACTGAGGAGCTAGGGACCTGCGGCCACAACCTGACTTCTGCAAGCCTGTATCCTTAAGGAAGGGGCTGTTTGGAGCTCAGCGTGTGTCCCACAGAGACAAGAGATGTAAGGTGGATACCCAGGCATCATTCCCAGTGTACAGAACGAGCAGCAGTTTCTCTCCCTGTCTTGGAGAGGGAGAGAGCAATGACAACAAAGTGTAAGCCTTGTAAAGCCGTGTGTTCTGTGGGCCTTCCGGCTGCAGGCCATCTGCGTGTCCATGCAGTTCTGCCACCGAGCCTGCGCTCTGCATGGTTACTCCTCATAATCATAGTTGTCTCAGTTACATTTCTAACATACATTATTTTTAAATACATGTATTTCCTAAAGTACAGTGTACTTTCTAAATACATTTTCTGAAAAAGTTTTAAAATGATAAAGTGAACAGTAATTTTGAGAAACTTCATTTAACAGTAGTGACTATTCCATGGGCTATAAAATATATACATAATTTTAAAAACCTTGCCCTGGAAATTGAGTTACAGAATTACTGATCCACATACAGAACGACATTTACAAAAGACAAAAATCATACAATGACACATTTTAAAATATAAAATGAACATATACATAATATTGAGAAACACATACAGTACCTTTAAAATTAGTCTTAATCAGGTTTATTAAGGAAAAAATTTTTCCAGTGTAACTAGGAATAATTTAATGACTATCTCATTTTGAAATGAATAAAAGTTATTTTTTGTGAAGTTGCATGGAATAAAAACAATTACAAGTCTTCAGCTTGTATCATTGTTATATATAATCTTTACATTCTATAACCTTTATCATCTCCCAGAATAATAAACAAATTTATGTTACATGTTTTATTAATCAGAAGATAATGAGATGGAAAAAGTGTTTTTAGGAGTTTAAGTGTATAGTTTAAGTGTGAATTCTCTATCCTTTGAGGAGAGTTTCTGACAAGGCCTTGCTCCTATTAGTTCATTTCTTAAAACTTATTTGTAACATGGTGCTTTAGTACTAACAAAGCATCACTTCAGCCTCAGTTTTCTATTTCTACTTCTGCTCCTATTTCTGTTTCTGTTACTGTTAGGTGCTTAATAAAATCCTGGATTTTTTTTTTCGTAACCTGTCCAGAAGACCAAAACAAAATGTAGTGAAATGTTATTAAATATAAACCTCACGTGTGACTGCACAAAGGGTAGACAAGTAGGATTTTAGATAAAGTCAGATGATACCACCTGACCTAGATTAACCAACACTGTGTAGAGTTTGCACCTTGTTCCTTGCAGCTGCTGGCTTGGTGAGATGCAGCATTACGGCGTGTGGCGTGTAGGCCTCAGAAGCTACGTTCTGTCCGGAGGGTTCCTTCTTCGGGTGTGGTGAACATGCAGGTCCCGCTCACCAAAAACCACTGATTGGCCAGTGTTCCGAGGGCCTCTTCGGTGGTGGTGGGCTCTTACTCGAAGACCCATCCTGTTGCTCAGGCATTCATCCCTGAAAACTGACATGCATGTTAATTTCTCTGTGTCCCTTGTCACTTGGGGAGGCACTGTACCTAGGAGCATTAGAGTAAGTCTTTTGGGGTTTGACTACTGATGGAAGGGTCTCAGGGAATGGGCAAAGGTAAATCTTCTAAAGTTTCTTTACTGTAGGTGAAGCCTCCCAGTTCTAGTGTTCTTTTCAGGTTATTAACATGTATAGATGGTTGCTTTTTTATGTTTTCAAAATACTTTTCCATTGAAATTAATTTGAGTCATGTCTGCAAGTAGAGCTTTGTAATTTCAAGGTTTGTTAGTCAGGAGGACACTAGAGGGCAGCCTGTTACTACGCTCAAAACGCCTCCTACAATTTGGCTTAGCTGGACAATTACATTTCATGCCATCATTAATAACTATGTGACATAAATGAAACATGAAATGCTGTTCAAACTGTGTAACAGAATTTCAGTATGTAGAATACTCGGAAGACAGGCCAGGTTACACAAAAGCAAAAAGACTTTGCAGGTCTCAGTGCCTTTAGTATGCCAAGTCCCAAGTCAACATTGTGCAATTTGTGCTTGCAATTGTGTGGGTCACAGTCCTTACCTTCTTGATTCAGCTTAGAAAAGATTGTCTCTAGTCACTGTTTTTAAAAGCACAGAATTTAAAATATATGATAATGTAGAAAGTTACATTAAACAAAGTTATAAGTTTAACACCTTTCCAACATTTGGAAATATAAACCATATGTTTTAGTTTTGAAAAATGATTTACAAGTAGCCAGATTCTACCATTTTATACCTTTCTTCCATTATTCTCTCCTCCATTAAAGATGATTTGACTTGTCTTGCCTGTAGCTATGTCATGTTCCATCTTTTTTGGCAAGCAAAAGTGCTCTTTTTTCCAGTCTTTTCTCCAAAGTCAGTGAGATCAAAGAAATGGCAAAGAAATTGATTACATACTTTTTTCTGACTAATGTTCTGTTTTTCTCATTCTCCTATATTTCAATGTTCTTTCCATAAGAAATGTACTTTCTTCCTAGCCTCTTAGTTCTTTGAAATTATTCCCCCCAAAGGGGCGGAAGGCACATATTTGTCAGATTAATCAGTGACATGGAAACAGTACCTGTGCAGCCCGGGACTGGGTAGCAGTGTCCTCCCGTTGCCTTCTGTGCATGCTCCAGAGCCTTCCTTTCATCTCCTCTGCCTGCGCAGTTCACATACTGCTTTTGGGAAAGGCATTTTAAAGCAGATGTCTCAGATTTTCTGCCTTTCTAGACCTTCTACAAACTTAGCTGAGTTTTGACTCATTCCAGCTCTCACCTCACAGTATTGAGCTGAGTAAACAGATGTTCTGCTTTTCGGTAGAGCCCAGCAGCTCCTCAAGTAAACCAGCCCTCGCCATGCCTTCCTGTCCAGCCCACTATTTTGACCCTTGTGAAGTGCATTCCTTATGAGAGTTGAGGGGGAAGTTAGTTTGAGTCCATAGTTGTGTGTTGTTTACCCAACGCACACTGCTGCTATAAAAAGTTTACATCTGTCTTCAGTGCTCTCAAAAATACTTAGAATCCATTTGTAATGAACTAAAAATCTTAGAAACTTGTTGCTTTCAGAAATTTTATGATAGACAAAGAGAAAAAAGCAAAATTCATCTATTTTTTTTAAAAGTAGAGGCATTCACGTGTTTCTTCCCTATCCTAGAGAAGGCAGTATCATTTTAGGAAAAAGCATGAGAAATTAGGATAGTATGATCTTCTTGAATTAGGCTAATCTTTTTAATGACATGGAAAAGAGAATTAAGTTGTGATTCACTTTATGAAGCATCTGGATTTCTAGGAAGAATGATATGATCTTAAAAAACAAAAATACACTGCTCTCATTGAGAGTTGAGGGGGAAGTTAGTTTGAGTCCATAGTTGTGTGTTGTTTACCCAACACACACTGCTTCTATAAAAAGATGGCAAAACATATTTTCCAAATTTACTTAGAGTAAAATTTTAATTGTGTATTTTTATTAACCTATCAGTTTTGTGAATCCTATTTTTCTTAGACTTGGTTACATTTGATTTATAACTTGAAGGCATTGTAAAGAGAAATGATCAGATCTTGGGCCAAGAAGCAGTAGTTATTTTTGAAAAAAACTCTGCTAAATTATTTTAGGCAGTGATAAGTTGATTAGGTTTAAATAATAAATGCTGGCATGTTTTTCTTTTATCATTTGAGCATATAAAATATATATAAGTGAATTTCCTGATCCTTTTCCCTGGTTTTAGGCATAATTCTTCTTGGAGGCTTCATTGACTATTTGTTTTTTGTTTCTTTGTTTTTGCTCGATAGTTTTAAGAAGCAAGGGTATCTTTTTCTTTTAAGAGCTCAGCTCACCTCATAAAGAAGCTCTTGTCTCCCAGAAGAACAGTGGACTTCAAATGCTTGGGTTTCTGAACCTATTGGATTCCTCTGTGTGCCATGGTCCTTGCAGAGTAGTTCTTCCTATTGTCTATATATATGCAGTATAAATAGTTTTTTTCAGGCAAAATTAAACCTTGATTCTGGCCTAAGTGATTAATGCCACCATGAGAACACGTGTAGGGAGAGCTGTTGGAGTCTTTCTCTGGGAAAACTGCCTGCTATTTCCTCTTACCAGCACTGGCTGTGGCCTTACTGACTGAGAGCAGTGTATTTGCTATGCTACAAAGTCTTCACAACTTCAAGATTTGTTCCACAAAAAAAAAGAAAAAAAGAAACAACAACATCAAAGCCTAAATTCTTAATCCCCAGTTCCACACAAAAAAAAAAAAAAAAAAGAAAGAAAAAAAAGAAACAACAACGCAACTTCAGGATTTGTTGTCAGTTTCCTCACCATGGCACTCTAAGTACCCTAGCAGCATTACAGCCTTCTCTCTTTCTTTCTCTCTTGTAAATCAGACCGAAGGGAGGAGCACTTTCACTTCCTTTATAGAATGGAATGTGGTGGCACAGGGACTCCTTGTGGTGAGTAAACCCTGATTTTTCCTTCTATACTCTTGGCCAAATTGACATCAGTACAAATATTAATTGTAACAGAGCTAAAAGCATAGGCAAATAGACCTTACCACAGGGGCTGGACACATACTGAAGAAAATAGGATTTCTCTCCTTTACCAGCATCCTTAATTAGTGTAACCTGACCACTGGGGGTGAAAGCATACTGCTGAGAGTAGTTTCTCCTTGGTAGCATCCTTACCTAGGCTTAAGGCTTTTGTCCATGGTTGTTTACAGAGGATTTAACCATGATTTCACCTAACAAGAAAATCTCTCAGCAGGATGATTTCTAATTGCATGTGTAGGTGTTTCCATGTAAGCACTTTTTACTTTGCATTATTCCAAATACTAAACCTCACTTTATAAAACTCACTGCATTTTCCCCATGTACTGTGGTTAGAAATTATTTGATGTGTTAGCCAAACTTCATATAAAATGTGTAGTTTTCTAGTTAGGAAGACATCTTGATCTTACCACTTTCTTTCAGTTCACTTTAAAATTACAGGGACTTCTGTTTCAAAAATGTGAACTATGTTAAATATTATATTTTTTATTTCAATTGTGCTTCATTTCTTTCCTCTTTCTGCTATGCTACAAGTATTCTAGAATGTTGAGAAATTGAGATCCAGTCTATGCATTTTTAATAAAAGCACTCAAGCTGGTATCCAGACCTGTTTGAGGACTAATTTGAAATTAGCCAAGTAGGCTTCTCCCATTTCTCTTGCTCACTGTGGTTGCTGCCTCTTTCTCTCTGTCCATCCTCATTCTAATTTACATTTTACTAGTGGGCCACTTAAGAAGGGGAGGAAAAACCTCACCCTGGATCATCTTTCTCTGCAATGGAATTCTGTTCCCTTAAATCTGTGGGCCCTTTAGAG
This sequence comes from Myocastor coypus, assembly GCA_004027025.1. Taxonomy (NCBI): domain Eukaryota; kingdom Metazoa; phylum Chordata; class Mammalia; order Rodentia; family Myocastoridae; genus Myocastor; species Myocastor coypus. Next base: position 25,997 of record PVJA010025777.1, read on the forward strand.
AGGCTTTTAAATGGTAAATTTTGCAATGTAAATTGTTTCATTATAATTGTTAAAAGTACAGTGGAAGTACTTGTAGGAATGAAAGGTAAAATTTAGGATTGTAGATAATTTGGTTTCTATAAGAGTGGTTTGGGCCAGCCAAATGGCTGAGCTGATTAAAGCACCTGCAAGCAGGCTCAGGGGCCAGGGGTTTAATCCCAGGGCCTGCAGTGCCGTCCCTGCCCCCAAGGGCATGCTGAGACAGGAGTTGAGACTGAGTGTGGTGATGCATGCCTGTAATCCCAGCTCTTGAGAGGTTGTAAATAGGCAGATGACTATGAGTCCAAACTAGTAGTGAGACCCTGAACACCCTGTAGACCCTTCCCTAAAAAATACAAGTAAATAAGTAAGACCGGTTTGACTTGACATATTTAAATTCTATTGAATATTTTAATATTACTTGACATTTCTATGAAATGTAGCCAAATCCATAAATTAGATAGTATATTTTTCTGTTTACCCAATATCTTTCACTTGGGATTTCGTTCATTCCTTCATTCGTTCATTCATTCATTGCCATACTAGGAATTGGACTCAAGGCATTACATTTGCCAGGCAGGTGCTTATGCCACTGAACTATCTTCCCCAACTCGCACTTCGGTTTTGTTTGTTTGTTCGTTTTTTTGTATTTTTGTATTTCATTTTTAATTACTTTTAATAAGAAATATCAATATGATAGTTTCACAACACTTTAGTAGTACATTTACAATAATTGACACATAGCATATTGTCTTCACAATAGTAATACAGAGCACAGGGTATGGACATGATACATTTTGTAACTGATATTGGTAAGAAAAGAAGAAAAAAAGAAAAAAAACTCTTCTCTTTGAACTAGAGGAAGTAGATGTATATACAGTCCAATGTTCCATAATTGGAGTGGGTTACCAGTGAGACTGGCAGTGTTGGAGGTTGTTGACTTAAGCCTCTGACACCTCATCGTACTAACCTAGTTTTGCATTTTATGCTTCATAATTAAGCTTTTCCACTGGGTGATCAAGGGCAAGTTAAAGCAAGACCTGTATAACAAAACATTGATCTTTTGTATCTTCCCAGGTCAAATCCCCTCAGGATTGACTTTGGAACCATGTAAAGTGCTTTGTAGAACTGTTGTCAGTGTCAGCCTTCGGGATGAGTCACAGCCATTGCTTGACCAGTTTGCGTTCTGTCCAACTCTCACTATAGATTTTCAATATTTGCAAAAGGAATTGTCACTAATTACCATTTAACCATTCTTCATAACAAAAAACTTCAGGCTGCAAATATTACTCAGAAGCTAATTCCAGAACCACAGATAAGCTTCTTAGGGCATTTAAAATGCCTTCCAGACAGTTATCCAAAAATACACTGGCAGAAAAGGGAAATCGAATACTGTTACTGCTATAAGCTGTCTAAATTAGGTAAAAACATGTGTGAGGCTATGTCTTCAGGAGGCTATGAAACATATAGTCACCTTGTACTCTACTGCCTTAAGATATTTTTTAAAAAGTTCCAACTTCTGCTTTTCATTTACCAGTAATATTTATATAAAAGCAAAATCCTTTCTAAAAGGGTCTGCTTCTTTTGTTCTTTTATTTGAATACTACTTCCTAATTTTGAAAGCCATCCTCATCTCTGGAGCAACGAGTTCTGTTATCAGTACTAGAAGATTTTTTACTGGAGATAGGAGAACACTGACAGCAGAGGATCCAAGGAAATACAGACAGGCATAGGTATTCATATGTGTGCATACTATGAAAGGAGGAGTAGACTGAGAAGCATGCTTGTTTTTAGCAGTTCTTCCAAGTGATAAGTTATGTAGGATAAGATGTTGCTGAAGGATAGGCACTGAGCAGATTCGGTAATTCCCAAGTCCTCTGTCTATGTCTTATAATCTGATTAACTTTAAGATTACGATTTACAGTATATTAGCTATTTGTATTCTCTTACTATTTGATGAAATTTTATTTTTTGACAACTCGAAACAATTACAACAGCCGTGGAGAGTACAGATGGCCACAGAGAGCACACCAGGTGGCCCAGGTGATGGCCCTGCCCCACCACAGTAGCGTAGGAATGGTCATGCCGCTGGCATGTGCTCAGCTTCCCTGGTCTCCGCTGTAAAGCTGGAATGGTGGTGCTACCCCCTTGATAGGTGATTCCCAGTGACTGAATGTGTTTGCTGTGCCTGTCACATAGTAACTCAGTTGCAGCACAAGCTGTTTCTATACCTTTGCTTTTCCAACCTTGTTTAATGCTAGATAAGCTAAAACTAACGTTGTTCACTCTTGTAATTTTTAAATTTTGACTTACCATCTTGGTTTAAAGACTGTGGTGCTGTGTTATTTTGATATGTATTTCCAATGTTTGATAAATCTAATTTCTGTAAATGACTTTTATTAAATAGTTTTTTCTTCATAGACATACACTATACTAACAGATTGTTGCAGTATGTTTACAAAGGAATACAGTTGGACATATACCAAGAGAGCACCTTATCTCTTAAATAAAATTACTTTTAGATCACCTAAGAAGATGTCACTCTAATACCAGAAACTTTTTTAGTTTTCTCCTTTGTCGAAACCATTTGGGCAATTAATGCAACTTATTTAAGACTGCCCTACTTTTAGTTCCTGTGTTCCTTCTGAATCCTAAAACATGACCTGTAGTTGTTAGATTCCAGGGCCCACCAGTTGGTGCTGTGTCATTTTCATTCTGTGCTGAGCTGCCCCACAGGTGAGATGCACAGTGCCCACACTTCTGAGGAAGGAGGGAGGTGCGCAGGCAGCCTGTGTCGCCTCACAGTTCATTCCTGGCTGTGGAGGGGAGATGGCCGCGCATGAGCCAAGGTCTCAGGAGTGTTCAAAACAGCTCCTCCTCTCTGGGTTCAAGCTAAAAGAGTATTCACTCTTGACACAAAAACATCACTATTACAGTCAGTCCTGTGTGGGTGCGGATGCAATTATCTAGGCCTGGCCCCCACACCTGTGCCCTGGGCCGGGTGTAAGAGCTGAGCTGAAGTTCAGCCTGGGTGCCATTAGGGAAACGGCCAGGCCCTCAAGGAAGGGACAGCGCTGGAGAAAAGGAAGTCAGGATGACAAGAGTGATGGAGGTTGGTGTGCTGAGTGCCTGGTGCACTTTTGCCTATAGCTGACCTCAGCTGCAAGTGTTAGGACATGTGGCCTGACTGAGGCAAAGACTGACCCCCATCTCCCTTCAGCCATTGGGTCGGTCCAGGGTCTCTGCTTCTGCTGCTGGCTCTTCCTGGCTTGTTTCTCTTCAGGACTTGCAGGGTCTCCTCTTCTGCCTGTCATTCACTGCTAGCTTCCATTTACATTGTGGAAAAGAATCCCGGGGCTGTGTGGTCACTGCTCCTAAAGCCATGTTGCAGTAGCAGCTTGGAGACATACATGTTCCTTGTTAATCTTTGAATGAAAGTGTCTCTGCTCCGTGTGGGCTGCAGTCACAGGCACAAAGTGCTCCAGTGAATTGGGAGCCCTGGAATACACTGTTGTCAGTTCATGGCTCAGAGGCCTATAGCCAGGCAGCTGGCGAGCACACTTCTCGGACTGCTTACCTGATCACACTGCTGTCCTGATTGGCGAGAGAGAAGGTCGGCAGCTCTTAAAGGAAATACATCTGGTTGTTTTTGCTTTTGTTTTCAGTTGACTGTGCAATAGGACAAAACTGCTAAAACAAGAGAGTTGGGGCTGGGGAGATAGCTCAGTAGAATAAGCACTTGCCTGGCAAGCACAAGGGCCTGAGCTCAATCCCTAGTCCTAAAAAAAAAAAAAAAAAAAAATAACAAAGCATAGTGCCTCTTCTGTCCAGAGGAAGGAGCCTGCAGTAGACTGAGAGAAAGTTCCTTTCTATTTTTGTTCCTGGAACTTTATCTCCAGTAAAAGAATTCCTAAATTTCTTCTTTTCTAGTATGTTTTTATTTTGTTTTATTAAGATGTTTCTTCCCTATTTAGGTTTAGTTTAAGATGCTCTGACCTCAAGGTAACAATTCTTTTCATATTCTGAAAAAAAAATTCAGCTCCTGTCATAGATAACTAACTCTTTAAAAGCTGCCTTATAAGCCAGTGCAAGAAGATGGGGGGAAAATTCAACTCTTAAACTTATTTTTTTTTTTTTGACATTACAATTTTATTTTATTTTTTTTTTCAATTCTTTTATTGTTTAAATTTAACAATGGTTATATTACATATTTTCATCATTGGATCAGTTTAGATTAATACATATAGGTATATAAGATTGATCAAACAACTAAACATTAACCTTTCTAAATCCACATTACTTTTTTTTTTTTTTCTTTTCCCCCTTTTTTTCTTTGAAAGTTGACATATTGCATATTGTCCT
>PVJA010025778.1:8642-30412 GCA_004027025.1 Myocastor coypus
AAAAAAAAAAAAAAAAAAAAAAAAAAAAAAAAAAAAAAAAAAAAAAAAAAAAAAAAAAAAAAAAAAAAAAAAAAAAAAAAAAAAAAAAAAAAAAAAAAAAAAAAAAAAAAAAAAAAAAAAAAAAAAAAAAAAAAAAAAAAAAAAAAAAAAAAAAAAAAAAAAAAAAAAAAAAAAAAAAAAAAAAAAAGTGAAAGACCCAATCAAGTAATGGGTCATTGAAAGGGGGTATTTCTCAGAAAAAGTATGAAAGGCCAATACGTAGAAATTAAAAATTTAAACGCCACTGGCCAATAGAAATGCTAATTAAAACAACATGAGATTCTGTCTTTCCTCTGAAAGAACTGCATCATCAAGAAATCAAATAATAACAAATGCTGGCAAGGTTATGAGAAAAAGGGAACTCTTCCACATTGGGGGTGGGAAGGTAAAATAGTACAACCATTGCGGCAATCTGTGTGGAGATTCCTCCAGTCCTGAAGTTAGAAATTCCACTTGAGGCAGCTATCCTCCTCCTAGGAATCTTCCCCAAAAGATTTAAAGACATCACATTACAGTAATGTGTGCTCACCCAGGTGTACAGCAGCACGACTCATAATAGCTAAATTCTGGTAGTAGCCTATACGTCCATCAACAGAGGAATAGATAAGGAAAATGCGATGTTTACGCACAGTGCAGGATTGCTCTACCCCAGAGGATAAACTGGAGCCACTTGTGGGAAAGTGAACATGTCCTGAGCTGCAGTGTTAAGGGAAATAAGATGGACATGCAAGCCTAAATAACATCTGGTGCCACCTATATGAGAAGCCTAAAATGTAAATGAAAAGCAAAATAAAAGATAAGACAATAGGAAACAGGAAGCAGGGCTTTCTCAGGTGGGAGGGAACCAAGAGACGGGTGCAAGGGACCAGAGTTCTGTTATGCCATGGACCAGTTCCCCAAGGAATGTAATCATTGTGTACTGTAAACAAATGTTAATAAAATAAAACAAATTTATCAGAGTAGAAAGCAAACAACTCCCCCCCCCCCCCAAAAAAAAAAAACCCAAAATAAAAAACAAAAAATAGCAAGGACAGCAATGGTGGCTGTTGTTTGTGACTTCTCATGGGTCCTCTGCTTCTGCAGTCCAGTTGAACTGACCCAGCTGAGCCTTTCACTACTCAGCCTGGACTGCTGGCCAGATGCCCCTCCCACCCGCACCTGGAGTGGCTTAGGAGGGGGCCCAGCAACCTTCCGCTCACACCTGCATTTGAAGGGCAGCCAGGTGCAGTCACTCCTTAGCAGCCTCTTGCTGTCCAGATGCTGTCCTCTGTCACCTAGTCTGACCAAGGTGAAGTTAGGAAGAGCGAGTGTGTGACCTGTGGATACACAGATCCTGCTGTGCACTCCTGGTGGAATCTGAGAGTCTCACTCCCAATTAAAGTGAGCTTTCATGTGAAACTCATGGCCCGTCCTCAGCCGGGGTCTCAGCACTGCAGTCAGCCTGACAGTTCTGTTTCTAAGCACACAGGTTACCGACTACAGGGGCACAGCCTTCTGTCACTCTTGCTAAGCCTTCTTGCTCATCTGTCACTATGGCGCAATCCTTGCCCATGGGTCAGAATGAGGACAGGCCACACTGTTCCCATGTGTCTCTGACTTGGGAGACACATTGCTTCCACCAGCAAATACTTGTCTGTCAAAAGCCAATTACTGTTGATTTATAGCAGCTGGCAGGAGAAAATATTTTGCCAAGTCGTTTTCATGAAATATTTTATTATGGAAAGACAAGGATTTCGGGTAAAAGACAATGACCATTCTACTGTAAAAACTGAAAATGTTCAGCATTTGCTATCAGTGGAAATACGTGAAATGCTCCTTCTTCTGACTGGGAAAATTTCCAGGTATCACTCCAACACTATAGGTCATAATCTTTTTATTTGCAAGGAAGGCTGTCAGTTTATGGTCTGTTCTGCTACTACTTATGTGGAATCAAACAACTGTAGCCGAGAAAACTAGTATCTGAACTGTCACGCTAGCAGCAACAAAGACAGCCCTGAGCAATGTCGGAGGCGGGCGTCTAATAATGTAGCACTCCCAAAGCCAGCATGTCCTTGGTTACCTCTGTCCCCAGGGGCAGGAGCTAGGCAGCAGCATTCTGTCACCAAGCATGGCTTGAAGCCGTTGTGAAGTTTGAAGCTGTTCATTTTCCATGAGTCAGCCGCAGAGTGGCTGGCACCTGGAGGAGAATGAGATTAAAACCAAAATCTTCTCCCAGCTCAGAAATCTCCTTAAAGGTAAGAGAGACAGAAAACCTTTCATCATCAAGAAGCGTTGACTGGAAGGTGCCACATGTCACAGGCAGCCATGGAGACACCCTGGAGATGGGAAGCATCTCTCAGTAACCAAGCAGATGCAACTCCTACAAGCATGTTCTCAAGATGAACAACCACTGGCCCTCAAGAAGCAGAACTCCATGATACCCTTTGTTCCTTGTAGCTCCCACACTTTCCCTGGGAGGAGGAGTGGCCTCTGTGCTGGGCAACTGATTTTGCCTGAGAATAAACAGTTACCTTGCTGTACTGGGACTAGGCTTTGTAGATGTGAGGGAGGAGTCCACTGCAGGGACCTTCTGCCCTCCACGAGGAATGGGGATATAAATGCTGTCTGTTTGCATGCTCTAAGTTCAGAGATGCGGGTAGTGGGGCAGGGACCACTCCCAGGACCGCAGCGGCTCCTTCCTCCCCAGGCTGCACTGCGCCTCTTGGCTCCTTCTGTACTAATTCTTCCTCCTTTCTCCCACTTTCCCGCTTTCCCTCAGGCTTTAGTTTCTTCTGAGGCCAGAGCTGAACCTGCGAGCTTCTCCTCATTCTGAGATTTCTTATTGACACTTGACCCTACATTCTTAGCATACCTGGAAGCTGCCGGATGACAGTGGCTCTGGGCTCTGTTCATATCGTCTTTTCTCCCATTTGTACACATTTGGCAGAATTTCCAGACAACACTTGTTTGACGTTTCTTTCTTCTTGACCAAGATTTGGTGCTCTCTGTAGAAATTGCTCTTAGGTTCTTCTGGCTTGGTGCGTCACTTTCCACGGCGCACAGCAGGGTGTGGAACCCGCACTCTCCACCTCGAGTGTGCACATGCAGCTCTTGGGGCAAGTTCTTGACTTGGCCAACTTCTTTTCCTGGGTGTGTACGATGGCATGGCAATGCCCCCAGGTCCTGACATTTTCCCAACTCTGTTTCCTGCTAAGACAGCACTCCCTGCAGGTCACTTCCACACCTTCAGAGCAAAACTCTCGCTGGACGTGAAGCCCACCTTTGCCAGATGCAAATAGGCCGGCGAGATGCCTCGCTTGTTGACCGCCTGCAGTTCCTATGTAGCTTGTACTCCACGTTACTTTTACAGCTCACACATTTTCTGTCTGGTGTGTGGTACTCTCCCTGATTGGCCCTCTCTCCCCTCCCTGATCCTGCACCACCTTTCTGCTCTCTACTTTGTGCACTGTTTTGGAGGCATAGGTTTGTGCATCAGTGAAGGGCTCTGTGTCGCCTTCCCTAGTCAGCTACTTCCCTTAAGCCTGGTCTGTTTTCTGTGTTGCATCCAAGCTGGGCCATCGATGAGATCCGCAGGGTAGGCCCCCACTTTCAGCATCATAGGATTCTTGCTTTACATGTTCCTTACCGTGCCACACCTGACATGATGGATGGAAACTGCCTTCACTCTTGCTTTTCCCTGGGGTGCCTCTGTAAGGTTGGGTAGCGAGGGGTTTGAGACTTTGAAGTAAATGTGCGGAGGCACGCTGTAGTGCCCAATTAGGAATAGACGAAGCCTAGTGCTTCAGGTGATCTCTCGACTTTGTCAGCTGAGCCTTAATAGAGGCGCCAGGAAGATAAGGAAACAGAATAACCAGTGTCGTGGCACAACCAGGACAAGCAGCCCAATGCCAATGGACAAACCCATGACCAAGGCCAAGCAGGGTGAATGCAGGTGTATTTACAGGGCCCGGAGTCAAAATGAAAGCCAATCCAGAATAGTGATTTGCAAACCAAAAGCTAGTCTTAAAATCCTGAGACAGCCCCTCTCCTCTGCTGGGATACAAGGCCCACACCCAGAGCTGAAAGGTAGAGAGGCTTGCTCTGACTCACGGCTTCTGGCCTCGGAAGGTAGCTCACTCAACACGGCCATTGTTTTGATGAAACATCCCAGGAATCCCAGAGGAGTGGCCCATCTTTGGGGTCAGCAGCTCAACCATCAGACTGGATCCCTGTGCATGTGTGTACCTGTGCACACGCATGTGTATGAGTGTGTGCATGCATTGCATGAGTGCATGCACACCCCTGTATGTGCATATGTATGCAATGTGCACTTGTGTGTATGTGTGCATGTGTGTACATGTGCATATATGCTTCCTTTATGGGCTCCAAGACATCCCAGACTTACCTTACATATCTCCTGCCTTGTACTAGAATTGCTGTTTGACACTCGAGCTTGCAAGCCACTAATTTAGACTAATAATTGGATGTTAGGGAGAAAATCAAACGGCTACGCCAAGATCAGATGGAGGGATCTAGGCAGGCCATGTGTACGTAAAGGCCGTCCCCCGAGATGCCCCTCTTCAGTCGGCTTTCTGAATAAGCCACAAGGGGCATCAAGACTAATACGAGGGGCTGTGGGAGCCTTTAGGCCCTAAATGCAGGCTGCCATGGCTGTGCAAGGGAGTGTGAGGAGCAGGACTTTCTGGGCTGGCCTCATCGTGAGTGGAGTTCCAAAAATGGGACTCCAGGAAGACAACGTGAACCTGGAAGTATCAGAGCACACTTGCAGGCACTGCTCCAGCCTGAAGTCTGAGCTGGGAAGATTATGGTTCAGCAGAGAACCACGGGTTTCCCTGTGAGATGGCCATGTTTGGAGAGGGAAAGAGGAATAAAGAAGGTCTGGGCCCACAGAAACCAGAGAGAGGGCCTGGTCGGGAGACTCCAGCACCCACCGCCCTGACTGTAGGAGCCAGGCCTGTCCTAATGCTCACTTCCCAAACTGCCCTGGTTTCTGGCAGATGCATTTTCTGTAAGTGTTGTAAGTGGAAGGCCGTGTTGTTGGGGAAATAGGAAATGGAGTTATGCTAAAAAGCATCAGGAAGCCTGCAGGAGCCCACAGACAGCGGGGGCAGTGGACAGGGGCCTGAGGAGCTCTGCGGCCATGGAGCTTGGGCTGTGGTCAAGAGCTTCGGGTCTGACTGAGAGATGGAAGGGAGAGGCTCCTGGGAGCAGACCTGGTAGGTCCACACTGCTCCCAGGGGAGGCTGCTTGCAGTATGAGAACTGCGTGTGAGGACAGCAGCACATTCTGGTGATTTCCACACACACGGGCAGAATCACCTATGAAGACCTTTGCTGTATCCCTAGAGGATGGGACGGAGCCCACCGTGATGGGCATCTTGGTCCGTGGGCAGAGAAAGGGCAGGACAGGTAGCATGGCACCCTCCCACGTCCTCAAGGGCCCCCGTACCCCTGCCCAGGAGTGCCTCAGGCTTCCAGGGTACACAACCATCTCTGTCTCCCTTTCATGACAAGTGGGAAGAGAGCCGTGAGGGAGGTGTCGGGTTGGGTGGAAGGATCTGGGCTTGGGCTGGGCAACAGGTGCTCAGCCTCAGCTTTGTTTTTTGCTTTAGTTGGTACTGGGAATTGAACTCATGACCTTGTGCTTGCCAGGCCGGCACTGTGCTGCTGGGCTGCATCCTAGGCCCTGTGGCTTCATTTCTTATTTGACTTTCTCGCAGTGCTTATGCTGTCATTTGGAAGAGCAGCAGCCCTGTCTTGGGGGTGGGAGGAGGTTCTGATCTGAATACATCCTGAATACTCTGTTGTTTTCTATCGCTGTAACCAAAGCCCACAGCCTAGGGGCATGTGTAGGAATGAGGCTCACGCATCTCATAGAAGGCCCACAAGCATGGCTTGGCATTTGCTATGGCTCTTTGCAGTGCACTGTGGGAAAACAGATGTCCCTGAGGGGTCCTCTCATCAGTCATCAAGCCAGAGCCTCCATGACCTTACCTAGTCCTCATCACTGGGTCCTTCCTCCAGAGACCCCTGACCTGAATCTGGGAGCCAAGTTTTCAGTACCTGCCACCTGTTGAGCCCTGTTCAGCCATAATGTACCGTCAAGCCAGGACTGTGTCCCAAAGGAAGCAGGTGCCTGTGTGCCTGTGTCACACCAGGTCCCAGGGCACCTGTGTCTAGGGTACCTCTTGCCTGCAGTGTGCACACAGAATGTGTAGTTCTCAGATGCCCTTGGCTTAGTTGATTTCCACTTGATGGGCCAGGGAACTGCTCTTTGTAGTTCCCTGCAAACTCAGGTCTGACTAAACGTCTCCATTCTGTCCCCTACATGGGCCAACAGAGCGTTATATCAATGCCATCGATAGATACCCTGCATGTGAGGCCAGCGTAAATGTGGCTGTCTTGGTTTCCCCGCCATGTGCACTCTGGGCTGCTGCTCTGGGCCATGTGTCTCCAGTGGGTTTTGAGGGTGGCTGCAGATTGGAGTCAGCTGGGTGAGCTGCCTGTCAACAAAGCTCATGGTCACCAGGCGGTGGCACTAGGTCCCACACAGGTGATGGTGACTATGTTCCTGAACCAGGACGCCACTCTGAGGCAGCCCTGTGGAGCTGGGGGGCTACGCTCCTGGTCCTGTGACTGCTGCAGTTCCCCATGCAGTTGCTTGGTGGACTCTCATATACAGAGGCCAGACAGAAAGGGCATTGTGCTCTGAGGTACCTAGATGGGCAGTGTGGGCAAGCATTTCTGCTTCTGTGGACCTCAGACTCAGCAAGGCTTGTGACCTGGCCATTGTGTCAGGTACTTGGAGCCCTGCCCCTAGAGCCAGGCTCAAAGGTACTTAGGGGTCCCAGAACGGCACAGGTGCATCTGAATTTGGGGGCTCAGGATGGCTGTGACCTGGAGCAGCAGCTCACGAGCATCTTCGCTGGTTGTGGCACTCTGCCTAACACAGTGGTCCAGGTTCCGCACTTTTGAGGCATGGTTGGTGTGCTGGCACCTCCTTCTCCGACCACATTCTGAGGAGCAGAGTGAGGGTTGGAGGAGCCTGAGGGGGGACAGAGGAGAACAGGGTGAGAGGTTTAGGGTCCAAGCTGGAAGGGAAGAGGGGCATGGTGGAGCCCTCTGGAGGCTCCCAGACTGCCGTGGGTCCCTAAAGCCTCCCAGGTGCTGCAGGTCTGGACGTCTGGTCCTGGTGCACACGTTTTTACAGTACAGCTGTATGGGCCAGAGCAGGGTGCAGACCCCGTGGGCCACTCTTATGGTGCCTCTGCCTGCTTGTTCTTTCTCCCTGTGTAACCTCTGGCCCCAGACTGGCTTTTAAGCAGTAGCCTCCACTGTCTTACAGCTGCACCGTGAGCCCTGTCACCCCTGGGGAACAGCAGCCAGAGGGAGAAGTGTGGGTGGGGGAGAGGTCCCCACTGCGTCCTCAGGGCCTGACTCATCCTCCTGCCGTGCAGCCCAGTCCATTCTGTGCGGCTGCACACACTCGGCTCTCAGACCCTCGATCCGCTGTCTCACGCCCTCCTCAGCCCTTACAGCAGCCTGGGGTCGTAGGACACAGGCACAGCACTGAACATGGCTGTGATTTATGCAGAGACTGTGAGGGTGCTTGGAATCTCACTACCCCCACACCCCAAATCATGCCCAGCCCCACCTGAGCCCCAGTGCAGCTACCCCCAACTTCCTTTTCCTTCCACTGAGGCATTTGGGGGTGGACGAGTGGGAGGTTCAGGCTCAGGGAGCCTCATGACCTTTCCTGGGGATGGAAGGCCACCTGTGGCCGCCTGGTGGGTGGAGCCTCAGACCTGCTGCCGTCCTGCCTTGGTAACATCCCGAGTGTTCTGAGGACAGAGCTACAAGCTGCTCCAGAGGGAGGGATGACAGAGAGGGAGAGGCAGGCTGTGCCAGAGCGCAGTGCCCTAGCGGCCGCTTTCTCTTCAGTCCATTTGCCACTTCCTTGCTTGCTGGGAGGGAGCTGAGGAGTGGGGAGCCCTGAGGGGAGGAGCATTAGGGAAGGAGGGTTGGGGGGCGGAGTGCCCTGGGGAGCCACAGTGGCAGGGATGAGAGAAGGATGGGCCAGACCCGGGACAGCGGGCTCCTCTGTCTCCGAAGCTGAGGAGAGGAACCTGAGAACAGGGGAGCATTTATTTATACTCTCCAGAGGCTGATGTCAGCCTCAACCTGTCCCCCAGCAATCCGTTGACAAGTTCAGTGGCCTCTTTACATGCTTCAGGGAGCTCTGGTGTGCTCTGGCTGGCTTCATTCTGCACACGTAATTACTTTTTGGCTCCAGCCACTTCCAACAGGCATGGCCATTTAGGAGACCACCGCTGCGTATCCATCCATACCCAGCCACGTGCTCTAGGGAGGGCTAAGTCAGTACCACATGTCGTCCTCAGTGGTCCAAATATGTGTTTCTAAGGGTATCAGTATCAGCTGTTTATAAATTAAAAATATTTGAAAGGTTTGCATGAATCTGTAGAAAACCTTGGGAAGTATGACCACATTAACAGCCTTGCTTCCTGTACTGCCTGTCTTTTATTACCTCAATCCCATCTATCAGGTCTATTTGAAATCATTTATCTGTGTCTTCAGTTCTGCATGCAGGAAGTACACAGGAAGTCCTCCCTCACAGACATGGGAGTAGTGAACTTGCACAGGTGTGTTGTATAAAGCTCACTTTGTCAGCTCACAGACACTTCTCCCAGAGTGAGCATGGTTGTACAATGGAATCGTACTGGAATCTCAAATCTGAAATCTAAAATCCCATGTAGTGGTTGATACATTGTGTCAATTTGGCTGGATGACTCAGTGGCCCGGTTCCCTGTTGGTGGGAGCCCCGCTCTGGGGTATGCGACCAGGGCCTGCCTAGGATATGATTGGCTCCTCCCTAGAGCTGGATCAAGGGCCCATCCTGGGGTATGATTGGTTTCACCCTAGGGCATAATGGGCCCACGACTGAGCACAAAGAGACTTTTGAAGGGCTCAGGAAGGAGTCAAGACTTCACTTTGTCGGAGAAGCTTCAATCTTTGCATTCAGCCTGGACTTCATTATCTGGCTTGCAGTGCAGACTCTTGAGCCTACAGCTTTGATCTTTCGCCATCCAGTGCAGACTCTTCAGCATCCATTACAGACACTTCAGTCTTCCATCGCAGACCCATCAGCCGAGGGGTAGAGACTTACATGGAGTGCTGCAGTGAAGCTCAGACCTCAGGACTGAATTCTTCAGTCCGGAGCATGCAGACACCCTGTGCGCGCTTCCTCATCTGACTCTGTGGCTATTGTAATCTTATAATTCCTTATAGACTGTATATTTTGTGTTAATATCCATTCCTTATATCTGTTCTGTTCCTCTAAGTAAAACCCTGACTGTTTCGAACACCGACACGATGCCATCAAGAGGAAATTCCATGTTGTAGAATATCATTTTACATGCAACGCTATTAATAATATTGTATGAAGCTGCCTTCAGATCCTGGCAGGAGGTACCCATGAACATGAGTATATTTCTGTCTGGGCTTGGGCCTGGCCCTGGGTGCCTCTTTATGCCCCAAACACGGAGTGCTGTGGCCCAAACATGTCAGATGCGAGACCCTCACCCAGAGTGTGTGGTTTCTTGAGAAGATTGCTGCTGTTTGTGCCCCTTTCACCTACCCTGTGTCCTCCTCAGATGTCTACTTTCCTCCTGCTTATGTGCACTGTGGAGAAACTTGAGGGAGATGTGGAGGGGGAGGGCTGTGAGCCACGGGCCCAGAGCTGTCTCTTGTCACCTGCTCTCCTGGGAAAGCATGGGGTTATGATGTGGCCCTCCTGGGGCCTGGCAGGGAGGAAGCCAGGGACCGCAGGTGGCCAGCTGATGTCTCTTTTCTGCCTCAAGGAGTTGTGTGGGTTCTGGTTCACACTGTCCATGGTGGCCTCTGTGTCCAAGTGACATTTAGGATGGCTGGCAGTTATTTTCTGCGAGACCAGATATTTTTTGGGAAGAAGCCACTGATTGCTTTAGTATAGATGTAGGCATGCATAATGGAAGTGCCATCCAGGTGTGGGTGGCGCCCCCCTAAAGGTTGGCAACTTGGAGGGGGTAAAGGCCGAGGGAGGCAGGCTGCTGCACCTTGCCCACCCTGCCATGGATGTTTCTCCTCTGTGATGCCCTCTGCCATGCCATCCTGCCTTGGAGCGAGCTGACTATGGACTGAAACCTCTACAGACTGTGAGCCAATAAACCTTTCCTTTTTATTATTTATTTATTTATTTATTTATTTATTTTTTTTTGTGGGACCAGGGTTCAAACTCACGACCTTGCACTTGCCCAGCAGGCACTTGTGCCTCGGAGCTATCTCCCCAGCCCCTTTTTTAGTTTTTTTTTTTTTTTTAAACCTTTCCTTTTTAAACTGTGTCATGTATTTTGTCTCAGCAATGAGAAAGTAACTAAGATAATTGCTAAAAAAGATAGAAGCATTGACAGGCACATGGACAGATTATAATGAACACATGCAATAAAACGAGTGAGAAAAAAATGAATGATAGAAGAACCAACACGCATGCATATCATATGCCTTATGGTGAGAGAACCAAGCAATGGGCTGCCCGTAACATATTGCAGGCTCAACGTCAGCGCTCTCCCATGTGGGAAACGGAGTCCCGGGGCGACAGTCTAGGTGGTGAGCGCTCGAGGAGTGGTTGTGTTACAAGATGCAGCCATTGCGCATGCACTCGGCACCCCACAGCAGAGAGACCTCCCTAACCCCTCAGACCACAGGTGCTCAGACAGGAAAGAGGTGGACTCCTGCAGAGGCCGGTCTTTGCAGTTGCTAGGCCTCCCAGCAGTTCGAACCTGGCCTGCTTGACCTCCCATCCCTGGGACAAATAAGTTCCTGTGCTGGGTAAGGCTTCCTGTGGGTCACAGCAGCCGGAAAGACAAAGGCTGACCCAGTCCCACTCATGTGACGCTGTGGAAAAGCCAGTGAGCGCGCACAGATTGGGCCGCGCGGGGGCGCTAGTGAGAGCGGCGGCCGACCACGAAGGGCTGTCGCAGAGCTGGGGCCGATGGCCTTCCATTGGGCAGCTGCCTCGCTCTGTGCTGCGTGCTCCTCAAACTGCACCGCCAGGCACCAGCGAGTGACCTCTACCTACATAAGTCCTTCCTGCTACTCCACAGCAAGACTGTGAGGACACGGGCCAGAGGTGTGCGTGTGCGTGTGCACATGTGTTATGTGTGTGGCTCCCTGGCATGCTTCTCATTTGATGTCTTTCTGCAGTCTCTGGCGTCCCTTGTGTTGGATGCAAAGTGAATTTTTCTTTCCTAAATCGCCTCCCTCTAGGCAGCGTTCACGCGGCTTCTCCTACCCTGTGGCGGCTTTCCAGACGTGTCTCCATTGGTCAGCAGTTTGACAGTGATTTCTCAGACGTGGTTTTCTTTGTGCTGCTCTAGCTCGGGGCTCTCCAGCCTTTTGGATTCTTAGGGGCTGGGGCTGGGGGGCTCCATTTTCTCCATTGCCGTGCAGCTCTAGTGAGCTGCTTTCCGTGACAGCCTCCTAGGTCTCTGATGTCTTGTTTGTCCTCACCAGCCTCCCTCTTTCTACCTCAGCTCAGTGACTTATTGATCCACAGTTAAACTTGCTGGTTGTTTCCTGTGCATCGCATTAGTCATCCACTGCTGTTATAGATCACACCAGCCTTACTGGTTTAGAATAGGGCATGCTGTCGTTTGTCACCCGTCTGTGGGCTGGCTGCTCTTTTTTTTTTGCTGGTTACCCTTAAGTTCATGAGTGCAGTTGTATCCATCCAGGCTGGCTGGAGGCCAAACCCACTCCGGGCTGGAGTTGGCTGAGCTGCTCCTGCACGGGGTGCTCACTGTGGGCTCCTACATCCTGGCACTCTCTGGTGTCATTTGCTCTGGAAGGCTACAGGGAGCATATCGGTCCTGTGAGCTGGCCTGACTCAGAGGTCCTGCCTCACAACTACTGCCACATTGTCTCAGTGGAAACAGGGTGTGAAGGACGGATATTGGGGAGCCCAGGAGTTATCCCAACTCCATGGAAGGAGCATGGCAGGTCTGACCACAGAGGATGGGGACACGCTCTTGGGAGCAGTTCAGGTCTGTGTGTCCTTATATCTGCTGCTGTCTGTAGCATCCTGGAAAAGCATCCATGTGTTTTTCTTCGTGTCATAGGGATGAGGCTCTCTTTCCCCCTTCCCCACCACACAGGATGTGAAGGTCAGCAGTGGCTGATTTGGACCCGGGGGGCCTGTGGTTCCAGGGGCAGTCGTTGTAGAATTGCCAACAAGTCCTGCAGTGTATGTGTGTACCGTGTTTGGGAGACGCTAGCTAGGGCTGTTTTCAGTACACCAGTGAACATTTTCCTTTGTGTGCCATGGGGGCATCAGAAACATAATATGAAGGAGTAGAAGAAAAATGAGAAAAAGAAGACAGAAGTTATGAAAGCCTGTGGCATAGCAGCTGTGACTTGTTTAGGTGGAATTTCTCTGCATCTCAGACCATATTGTGGCTGCACAAAAGGGACCTTGGTGTACGTGGAACCCGTTTCTGCCCTTGCCCATGAGTGGTGGCCCTGGAGGTTCTTGGCTAGGTGACATCTGTCTGCACACCCAGCCCTGAGCCATAACTGGGCTAATCCTGTTATTCCACAACGAAAGGTGACCAAGTAAGAGGTGTGTGCAATAATTAGTACCTAGAAGCAATGACTTAGCTGAGACACAGACCTTGAAATTATGGGGTGTGCAGGACTATGCTCACCCATGCAGGCTCTCATTAAATATTTTTGGGGACACCTCTTGGCTGCTAACAGCAGGTACAGCTGGGAGCTTGGCGAGGATTTCCAGCACCTTCTTCACGGTCCAAAGCAACTCCTGCTCTTAAGAATATGAACATTCTTGGAGTTTGGCAAGAAAATCCCTGATCAAGGGAGGCCCCAGGCCTGCTGCTCAGAGGGAGGGGGCCTCAGTGGCTGCCCAGTGTCCTCTCCTCTATGGCTGTTTTCCAAGCCAGTACCAAATCTCATAGGTTTCTGATGCATTTCTAAGTTACGTAGGGCATGGTTTCTCTATCTAGAGATAAATATACACAGCTAAGCTGAAATAGACTAGCCCCTTCCAAATAACTTTATTTCCTTTTAAAATTATAATTTGTTTATTCTTTTAATAAGAAATAACAATGGGACAGTTCACAATACATTAGTAGGAAAACCACAATAATTAATACAATTCACATTGTAGTCTTCATAGTAGTTATTCAGAGTACAGTTGCAGACATAATTTTTCTAAACACTAGTGGTATAAATATTTCTTCTCATTGAACTAACAGAAAGTAGTTGTATACATAGTCCAATATTCCATAATAGTAGTGGGTTATCAGCAGAATTGGCAATGTTGGAAGCTGCTGACTTAAGCCTTTTACAGCTCAGCATACTAGGCTGGTCTTACTTTTTATGCGTTTTGGTTACACTTTCCTGCTTGGTGGTTAAGGCCAAGTTAAAGAAAGACCTATATAACAAAACATGTAACATTTGTGTCTGACAAGGTCAGTTAAATCCTCTCAGGATTAACCTTGAAACTACATACAGTGTTTTGTAGAACTTTTGTCAGTGTCAGCCATCTGCATGAGTCACAGCCATTGCTTGGCCAGTTTGCTGTCCATGAAAGCCTGAGAGAGTATTTTCTCTCTAGGTGACTCTCCTTAGGCACCCTATACATCGCTGATTCCCTCTATGGCCCCATAATCTTGAACAGAAAATTTGGGACTCCACTGAGTCATAGGATGTTACAATACAGGTTCTCTTAGGTCCTGAGTCCTCACTGACCTTGAAGGGCTAGGGCCAAAATATTGGCGATCCTATAGCCCTTCTTTTTCTCTAATTTTTTGGTCTGCAAACTTAAGTTCTTAACCCTCCAGAAGAGTAGCTTAGTGATACTCTTAATCTATACCAATAGGTACTTGAGCTTAACATCACTGTCTTTCTGAATATTAAATGCCTTAGACTTAACATGAAACTGTTATTTTCCATCAATCATTGACATTCTAATAATCCCCTACAGAATGTGATTTTAAGAAACTGTTATACACTTTTACACAGAAATTTAGAAATCTAAACATATACTAGATTGTAGCTGGTCAATCCTATGGCAGGTTTCCTTGTATTCTCTTTAATAACCCTTTTTTGTTTTCTTTTAAAACATTTACTTGAGAGAGAGTATAGAAATAATTGAAATTACATTAGAAGCAGCACACATCTAAAAGACCAGAATGACAAGCATTCCACGCATGGTTTTGGTCTTACACATTGCTACTCTGAGTGTCAAAAACCTGTTGAAAATTCTTAGGACCATTGTCTGATCCTGTGTATATAAGTGCATAGTTTTGCCCCTGCCATGTTTCTTAACTTTTCTGCTTGCTGGTTCTTCATTGTTTAATCCTTAAGTTTGTGATTTCCATTCAGCTGTGTTATGCCTTTTCTTTTCATTTCTTCTTTTGTGTTCTTACACTAGGGAAACTATATATTTATACATGTAGGTCTGGTTTATTTCACTTATGAGTATATCCTCAAGATGCATCCATTTATATATGAAGTCTTCTAGTTTATCATTCTTCATAGCTGAGTAATATTCCATTGTATAAAAATATCACATCTTTTCAAACATTCTTCAGATGATGGGAATTTTGGTTGTTTCCAAGATTTGGCCATCACAAATTGTGCTGCTATGAACATAGATGAATAAAATTACCATGATATGATGTTTTCAGTTTTTCTGGGAAAGTTCCCAATAGGGGGATAGCTGGATTGAATGGGATTTCCAGTCCTAATGTTTGAAGGAGTCTCCACACTGCTTTCCATAATGGTTGCACCAGTCTGCATTCCCACCAGCAGTGGAGAAGTGTTCCTTTTTCCTCACAGACTCTCCAACACTTGTTGGTTGATTTCTTTATGATAACCATTCTTTGTGGGGGGAGATTGTATCTCAGTGTTGTTTTAATTGGCATTTCAAAATGGATAGCGATGTGGAGCATTTCTTCATGTACTTTTAGGCTTGTTGTATTTCTTCCTCTGAGAAGTATGTGTTCATCTTGCATGCTCATTTCTGGATTGGGTCTTCGAATTTTGGAACTTTAATGTTTTTTAGTGCTTTATAAATTCTAGATAGAAGACCTTTGTCTGAATACTTATTAGTTAACAGTTTTTCAAAATTTGTGGGTTGTCTTTTCACTCTGTTGATAATTTCTTTTGACATACAAAAACCTCTCAGCAAGAGGAGGTCCCAGTTGTTGATTCTTTCAAGTGTTATTCATTCATTTTGATTTTTGTCCATGAACTGTTTGCCTATCCCAATGTCTTTAAGATTTCCTCCTACTCTCTCTTCCAGGAGATTTAGTGTTTCTGTTTTAATATTTAGATCTTTAATCAATTTTGACTTTAGTTTAGTGCATGGTGTTGGACTTGGGTCAAGTTTTAGTTTTTGACATGTAGAGAACTAGTTTTTCCAGCACCATTTGTTCAAGAGGCTATCTTTCTTCCAGTAAACATATTTGACCCCTTTGTCAAAGGTAAGGTGGCTGAGTGTGTTTGCATTTGCTTCTGAATCCTCTAGTCTATTCCATTGATCTTCAGGTCTATTCTTTTGCCAATACCATGCTTATTTTATCACTGTGACTTTGTAGTATAATTTTAGGTCAGGAATTGTAATGTCTCCTGCCTTATCTTTGCTGCCCAGGATTGTCTTTGTTATTCTAGGTATTTTCTGGTTCCAAATAAATTTTAGGAATGACTTCTGCAGGACTCTGAGGTATGTTGATGGTATGTTGATAGGGATTGCATTAAATCTGTGTAACAATTTAGGGATTATGACCATCTTCACAATGTTGGTTCTTCCTATCCGGGATCAGGGAGTATCTCTCCATTTTCTGAAATCCTATACAATTTCTTTTTTCAAAGTACTGTAGTTTTCTTTTTCTTTTTCTTTTTTTTTTTCACAAATAGGATTTTATTTATCACTATTAAAAATCTTGATCTTAAACAGACTCTTGAACTGGTGGTTCATATCCATCAGCTCATTCAACTTTAGCTCCAGTCTCGTCTCCAGTAGCCTTTCCAGAACTACTACCTTCATCATGAAGCTCTATCAGTTTTCCCAATTCAAACTTGGGCTTCTTCAGCATTTTTACTTTTCTGACAAAGACATCATGAAGAGGGTAGATAGACTGGCAAGCCTTTTCTATGTCTTCCCCAGTGCTGTCTGGAATCAGTTTATTGACCACTTCCTTCATATCATTTGTCTGCACCTCTCCGGTCATGATTTCCATCATCTTCTTCCGGATCTGACGGACCTGTTGGTTCTGAGCATAAGAGGTCTGCCATATCTGATTGTTGCGTTTTTTAGTAAAGCCAACACAGAACAGACAAAGCAAATAACCATCGACAGTCTTGACATCAACACAAGCTTCAATCATGGTCTGCCATTTTTTGACCATGGAACACATTTTGTCACGGGTGAGGTCCATGCCATGGAAGTTAGGCAGTTTTTACCCTGAACATCTTCAGTAATTAGCTTGAATTTTCTAAAGACAACCTCATCATTGTGCAGATCAGCAAGGCTCACTTCAAACACATGGCCTTTGAGCCCATCAGATGCAATTTTGGTTCCTTGAGTTCTGGTGATGAGTGTTTTTCCGATATTTCTTATGCTGAACATAGCAGGCGCCTTCACATCATACCAGTCTTTTTTAGAAAATAGGTCAACTACTTTCTTCTTGGCTCGTTTTATGCCACCTTTCATAAGGCGCTTGTTCTTGCCTACCATCATGGTGCTGCTGAGAGAGCCAAAAGGAGTAGTGTAGTTTTCATTGAAAAGATCTTTTACTTCTTTAGTTAGATTAATTCCTAAGTATTTCATCTTCTGTGGTGCTATTGTAAAAGGTATTGTTTCTCTAGTTTCCCTCTCAGTATGGTTGCTATTTGTTTGTTTATTTTTTGTGGGACCAGGATTCAAACTGATGACCTTGCACTTGCCGGGCAGGCACTTGTGCCACAGAGCTGTCTCTCCAGCCCCCGTTTGTTATTTGTGTAGAGGAATGATGTTGACTTTTGGGTGTTGACTTTGTATCCTGTTATGCCACTGAATTTGTTTATTAATTATAGCAGCTTCTTGGAGTTTTTATGTCTTCCAAGTAGATTATCATGTCATCTGCAAATAATGACAGTTTGACTTCTTTACCTATTCTTATTCCTTTATTTCTCTTGTCTAATGGCTGTAACTAGTGGCTCCAGAGTTATATTGAATAGGAGTGGTGATAGAGGATGTCCTTGTCTTGTACCAGATATGAGAATAAAAAGACTTCTGTTTTCCCCCATTTAGAATTATGTTAGCCATTGGATTGTCATAGATAGCTTTCATCAGACTGAAATTGAAGCTATCTACTCCAATTTTCTGTAGGACCTTGAAAATGAGTAAGTGTTGGACTTTGTCAAAAGCCTTTTCTGCATCAATTGAGATGGTCATGTGGTTTTGGATTAGGCTCTCTTGATGTAGTGTATTATGTTTATAGATTTGCATACAGTGAACCATCCTTGCATCTCCAGGATGAATCTTACTTGGTTGTGGTGTATTATCTTCTTAATGATTTGCTATGTTCTCTTTGCAAAGATTTCATTGAGGGTTTTTGCATCTACATTCATGAGAGAGATTGGCCTATAGTTCTCTTTATTAGTTGCATCCTTGAATGATTTTGGGAGGATTATTTCCTTTTCAATTTCACTGAAGAGTTTGAGGAGTATTCGGATTATATCTTCTATAAATTTCTTGTAGAATTCAGCAGTGAATCCATCAGGATCTGGATTTTTCTTTGTAATAGGTCTTTTATTACAGTTTGTATTTCATTGGTTGTTATTGGGTTGTTGAGCATTCTTATATCTTCTTGTTTCAGTTTTAGTAATTTGTACCTTTATAGGAATGTGCCCATTTCATCTGTGTCTTCAATTCTGTGAGAGTAAAGACTCTCAAAGTATCTGGGAATGATCTTCTGGATCTCCACTGGGTCTGTAATAATTTTGCCCTTTTCATTTCTTTTTTTTTTAAAGAATTTTTTATTTTTTTATTTTCTTGTTTCAGAACCTCTGCCTACCCATTCACTCACCTTCATGGCCGGCTCAGCCCGCCCCGAGGGCAGGGCTGGCGCAGCATATGGTACCGGGGATCGAACCGCGGTCCCCGAAGCCGCCCAAGCCCTCCCAATCAGGCGCTCCAGACCAGTGAGCCATCCCGCTGTGCCCCGCCCTTTTCATTTCTTACTGCTTGAATTTGAGCTTTTTCTTTCCTTTTTTTTTTTTTTTGATAAGGTTAGCTAGGAGCTTATCAATGTAATTTTTCAAAGGATCAGCTTTTTGATTCATTAATTCTTTGTATTGTTTTCTTCATCTCGATTGAGTTGATTTCTGCTCTAGTATTTATAATTTCCTCCCATCTTTGGGCTTTGGGTTTGGTTTGCTCTTCTGTTTCTAGATGACTGAGGTGCAGCATTAGAGTATTTGTTTGTTCCTGGTCAATGTTCTAAATGTGTGAGTTCAGAGCTATAAATTTCCCTCTAAGAGCTGCTTTCATTGCATCCCACAAATTCTGATAAGTTGTGTTTGAATTTTCATTTAATTGTAGATATTATTTAATTTCTTGTTTAATTTCATCTGTAACCCATTGGTTGTTGAGGGTTCTGTTTAATTTACATGTATTTATGGGGTGCTTATGGTTTCTCTTGCCATTTATTTCCAGTTTCATTGTACTGTAGTCAGATAATATGCATGGGATAATTTCTGTTTTGTTGCATAACATAAGCATGTCCTGTGGACTAGTGTATGAGGTCTGTTTTAGAAAATGTCCCAAGAGCAGCTGAAAAAAGTGTGTATTCAGAAGTGGCTAGGAGGAACACTTTGTATATGTTCACTTAGTCCATTTGTTCCAAGTACTGGTTCAATTCTGTTATTTCTTTGCTAACTTTTTGTCTACTTGACCTATCTTTTTCCAGATAAGGGAGTATTAAGGTCTTCTATTAGGATTGTTATACTAGATATTTGAGTTTTCTTGTTCATTAGGATTTGTCTTATATAGCTGGGTGCCCCTTTGTTGGATATATATATATATATATATATATATATATATATATATATATATAGAGAGAGAGAGAGAGAGAGAGAGAGAGAGAGAGAGAGAGAGATGAGTGTTACCTCTTCCTCTTGATTTTTTTCCCTAACCAGTATGTATTGGCCTTCTTTATCTCCTTTGATCATTCTTGGTTTGAAGTTGAGGCTGAGAGTAGGACTGCTACCCCAGTTTTTTCCGAGGTGCTGGGGCATGTAGTATTGTTTTATATTTATTTATTTATTTAATTTTAATTTTTTTCTTGTTTCAGAACTTTTGTTTGTTTGTTTATTTATTTTTATGGCAGGCTCAGCCTGCCCTGAGGGTAGGGCTGGCACAGCATGTGGTTCCGGGGATCGAACCTCAGTCCCTGCAGCCGCCTGCATGCGCTTTAGACCACTGAGCCATCCTGCCAGGCCCCTGTAGTATTGTTTTTCCATCTTTTGACTTTCAGCCTATGAATTTCTTTGAGTTAGCCGTGTTTCTTGTATACAGCATATTGTTGGGCTTTCCCTTCCTAACTCACTATGCCAGTCTATTTTTTTTAACTGGTGAACTGAGACCATTTACACTGCTGGTTATAATTGAGATGTATTGATTTATGCTTGCCATGTTATACCCTTTGTTGGTTACCCCTTTATCCTCTGTGTTTAATTGTTTGCCTTGTTGGGTTCTTTCCATTCTCATTTGTGGAGTTCTGATCATTTTGGTCCCTCTCTAGAATATCTTCTTAGTAGTCTGTATAGGGTTGGCTTTATCATCATGAAATTCTTTAGCTGTTCTTTGTTATGGAAGTATTTTATTTCTCCATCAATCTTGAAAGAGAGTTTTGCAGAGTATAGCACTCTGGGCTGGAATTTGTTTTCATGAAGGACTTGAAGAACTCTGCTCCATGCTCTTCTTGATTTCATGGTTTGTGAAGGAAAATTTGCTGTTGTTCTGATGAGTTTGCCATTTAATGTTATCTGTTTCTTTTCTCTAGTGACTTTTAGTATGTTATGTCTTGTGCCAGATTTCTGGGATCTTGACTATTATATGTCTGGGTATGTTTTTAATTGGGTTGATGTTATTTGGAATTCTATATGTTCCAGTCACTTGACTGCCAAATTGTTTCCCTATATTTGGGAAGTTTTCTGCTAATACTTCTGCCCATATTCTTTTTATTATCATTTGTAGTAACTCCTTCTTTCTCACTGATGCCTATTAATCTCACATTGTTAATCTTTGTATCATCTTGTAAATGTTGAATAATTTTTTCCTGCATCCTAGTTGATTTTAAGAGATTTTTTCTTACCTTTTTACTAGCTGCAACAGTGTCTTCAGTATCTGCACTCTATCTTCATTTTCATTCAGATGGCTTTGCCAGCTTGCCACTGAGGTTTTAAGTTCCCATATATCTCTTTGAGTCTGCTTCATGCGCTCTATTTCTTTCCTATATTGATCATTCAAGGAGTCCAAAGTTTTTCTAATCTCCTCTAATTTTTTATTAGTGTCTTCTTCAGGAGCAATTATTAATTTTTTTCATTATGGTTTTCCTTTCTTTTTTCACTTCAGAAATTATTTCTGATCTGATTTCCTCTCTACCATTCTGCAGTTGTCTCTTTACTTCAGATGTTGTTAATTCAGAGATTTCTCTTTCTTTGCTTCAGAGATTTTTTTCTGCTCTGATTTCCTCTAAACCTTGCTGCCATTGTTTCTTTACTTCAGACACTATTGATTCAGTGATTTCAGCTGTGTTATTCCCATTTTCTCCTATGTTAGTGTTCCTGAATTTTTTTAGGGTGGGCTCAGGGCCTCACATTGCAGTTTTCTCCTTCTCATTGTCATTGTGTAGAGCACTGTCCTCTGACCTTTGGAGCAGAGCTTGGAGCAATTATACCTTTAGTGTAATTCTTACCCCAAAGAGATTATATGATTAGGGCAGTTACTTTTTCTATTTATAGAACTACAGTTAGGAACACTAATAATAGGTAGTGATATTTAGTAGCTAACAAACTTTTATAACTAATGAATTTGTATTTTACATAGTAAGAGCAAACTTTATGACTGTGCAGCTCTACTGATATTAAATTGGGAGTCTGTATTTAATTTAGTTCACTAAAGATCTGACTGATTGCCTCTCTTTGATGTACATGGGAAGGATGGGTCCAGATGGAGGTTGGTCTGGTGGCTCCAGTGGTACAGGATGTCACTCCTGTATGGCTCTGCAGAGCTGGAGGATGGGAAGGTCAGTCAGGTGTAACAGGAAGTCACTCATGCACCCCTTGGCAGAGCTGGAGGATGAGGCCCCTTCCAAATATTTATTTATTTATTTCCAAATATTTAAAAGGAATAGAATTTGGATATATTTTGACTACTGAGAAAGATGATTTTTAACAAACCTAGTAGGTAATTATCTTCATTTTAAAAAGCCAAACTTTTCTTGTTTTGAATACTGGGGATCCAACTCAGGACCTTGTGTTTATGCTGCTGAGCTACCTCCCCAGCTTTTGACAAACCCTTTTATGTGACCTTAATTTGTGTGTACCTCAATCCAGTTTATGTTAAATAAAGACAAAGTTTGCAGCTGTCACCGGTGGATGAATCATACA
>PVJA010025779.1:0-30383 GCA_004027025.1 Myocastor coypus
AAAAAAAAAAAAAAAAAAAAAAAAAGAATAACAGCAAAGTGCTAATGAATAAAATAACCTGAATGTAAAAACTAGTGTCTACTCTGATTTGTCAGTGCTCACAACACACTTGTGAGCTATTTTGAAAATGACTACTGGAGGGCCGGGGATATAGCCCAGCAGCGTAAGCACCTGCCTAGCAAGTACAAGGTTCAGAGTTCCAGAGAATGACCACTGGAGAGAAACAAATTAAAGCAGCTCTCTTTGTTATTTCTGTCATTGGTGAGACAAAATACCAGACCCCAAACGTTCAAAGAGGAAAAGTTCATTTAGCTCACAGTTTGCAGAGGTTTCTGTCTGTAGTCAGCTGACTCTAAGGCAGGGTGGCATGGCAGAGGGCATTGCAGAGGAGAAAGAGTTCAGGGCAAGCAGAAGGCAGGAAGGCACTCAAGTAGTATGACGGAAACAAGCAGCAAGGTCCCTTTTCTGGTCTCCTATATTTTGTTCAAGCTACACACCCTTACTAGCACTCACATCCAAGATGGGACTTCCCATTACCCACACTTGAAATTAGGACAAACCCATTAGTGGACATTTAGTAACCACACACAGTGGCATCACACACTCTAGAAACAGACACCTATGAAGAGGTCCCAATCTATAATACTAAATTAATATTTCCTAAATTATTACCCTTTTGGGGGACATTTAGGCACAAGCTATATAACCCCAGTCATAGGTCTGAATGTTGAACGGGCTGACAGGTATAAATAATTTCACCAAAATGACTGTCAAATTTCTGAAATTTCAAATTATGTTTTATGAATTTGAGACTAGGAATAAAGTAGCCATGAAGAGATGGGAAAATATCACTGTAAAAGACTATTGAGGGACTATTAAAAAAACAAATTCACAAGAACTGGCAAGATAGGTCAGGCACCAGGGTTAGATCCCCAGCACCACATGCTGCACTGGCCCCGTCCCTGGGCACACTGAGCTGGTCACCAAGTGGGGTATTGTGGCACGTGTCTGTAAATCCCAATGCTGAGAAGGCTGAAAATAGGATTATAAGTCCAAGCTGCATAGTGAGATACTGTACCAAATACATAAAAAAATTTTTTAAAAGATTCACTGTCACAGTAGCAGGAGACTTCCTAAGGACAGAAGTGTATATATAATTTATGATATCACTGCATATATATAGGAGAATTATCCTAACAAAACAACTAAGACTATTTAACTGGAATTTGTTCTATGGACTATACTAAAAAGTTCCTAAATGAATAGGAATTTATAATAACCCATAACTAAACCTACTTAACAAACTTAAATTTTATTTTTTAGGTGATTCAAAATTTACTTTGATTACTTGATTCTTTTCATTTTCATGAAGGACATACAACTCAGTGAATCGCACAGTAAATGAATTATTACTTCAATAAAAGTTTCCCAATGGCAGTAGCACCTACAGCCAAGCGTGAACCGCATGGTAGCCACTGGTTTCCATGCTTACTGCTTCAACTTCTCTCCACCTCTCTGAGATAGCAAATTCCTATTCACCCTTCTCAGGCTGCTTTACACACCACCTTCCAAAAGAATCTCTTATAGAATGAGGAAGGTGCTGCTTCCCACACTCTGGCCCATCCTGACAAGCATGTACAAAGAAACTGGCCTTCATTGAAGTGCTCATCTTTAAATTCCCAGAGCCAAGTTTAGAACTAGAAGAAAACAGGTTATTACTGATGCATGAACCAAGGAGTGAATAAACAAGAACAAGGAGACAAAGCTATGTTCATAAGTGAAAGATCAAGCTAGGAAGATAATAGATTAAGTGTTCCCAATCACAAATTAAAACTAAAGAAACTTTCAATAGCTGCTCAGGGCCAAGCTCTGACAGGCAATTTCGTTATTTCATCTAGCAAACTTTATTATAACAGAAAGACAGACAGAAACTCTTATTGTATGGGACATTGTGTAGCAATGTTTAAAAATTACACTTACTCTGAAAATAAATACATATAGCATAATTATAGAAAACATAAAATGAAAATGAAACTAGGCATTAAAAACAGATTAGAAGAAAATGTATCAAAATGTTAACAGTAGCTTCACTCAGAAAATGAAATTTATGTTTCAGGTCATCTTAGAATCAGGAATCAGAAATCAGGTCATCTTAGAATCAGGAATCAGAAATCAGGTCATCTTAGAATCTAGACATATCCAGGTATTGGTCTGGGCCTAACAGAGTGGGTTTTTTTTGTTTTGTTTTTTGTTTTAATGTGCGAACACATTTTATAGGTTTAACTGGTTCATATTAGCAATACAGAACAGTGAGATTCAGTTTGGTATATTGGTATGTACATACAACATATTTTGATTTTTTTAGGGGAGGGCCTTATACAAAGGCTGAACTCTGATACCCATACTATACAGCTCCCTGGAATCAGCCTGGATCATGTGGAGCACCTGGAGGACATGGATCCTCAGAGACCGGCCTCAGACCCCGAGAGTTTTTCTCACTGAGTTATTCAATAGACACTAGCAAAATGATGTTCTAACACCTGCCTTAACAAGGTTATTTCAGTAATTCAGAGATTAGATAACAAGGGCCTGAGGTATGCTATTAATTTTGGGAAAAAACAGGCTCAATTGGGAAAGAGATTTTTATAAACATCAAACAGTTTAGTAATGATTAGATATGGGAGATGACAGAGGCAGGAATTAAAATGTTTCCAATCTAGAATGAAAAGATGAGCAAAGAAAATGGAAGCTCTTGGGAGGACCAGGTCAAAGAAGGCTGTAACTTCAGTACCAGCCATCCCAACCTGGTGACATATGTAAAAAGAACTGGGCCACTAGCAACTGCAGAAGCATGAAAGAATTCCTGCAAGGTCAATTATGTTGATGTCACCAAGATGACACACTGTGGGAGGCCTAGGGTAGGGAGGCCTATTGTACACCAAGAGTAAAGATCATCAAAAAGGTAGAAATATATCACAAAGCAAAACACAGAAAGGACTTCAAAAGAAGAATGCTGGCCTGGTTGAGTAATAGTGACAGAACAATGGGCCCAGAGTGGTAACAAAAGCATAAATTATGCTGACCTTGTCTCTGCCTTATGAATCAGAGGGAATTTGCCTAGAAGTCACAGTGCAATTAAAATGCTTGACTTAATTTCCTATACATTTCAATTTTGACCATGTAATAAATTTGCTATATGGTAAATAACCACATTTGCATAGCATTATACGACTTGTAAAGTATTTTCAAATACATTATCTCATTTTAAATTCCCAACAGCTCCATCAGGTAAGTATTTATAATCCTCTCATTGATGAGGAAACAGAAGTAGAAAGAAAGAGATGCTGTGGCTTGCAAGGAGATTTCATTAGCTACAGAACAGGAGACAAGGCCAGAACAGATCTTCAGCTCCACAAGCTAAACTGGAGCACACTGAGTCCATACCACCTACTTCCCATCTGAGGATAGGTAGTGTGGCGTAAGCTCCCTTCACAGCCAAGTACAAGGATTCTTTCTTTCATAATGCCCAAAAAAACCAAGCTTTGCATATTTATTCAATGAATAATAGTCAGCTATTTTTCTACAATGATTTTAACTCCTCTTCTATACCAACTCAATGAAAAGCCATCAACTGAGGTTGAAGAAGCAGGCAATAAAGAGGTGGGGGGTGCATCCTCGGTAGGTGGTGAGTGCTCATCCAAGGAGAAGAGGATCATGGCACTTGTACCAAAGGGTGACTAGACATAGAACATCAATGACTGAGAGGCAAACAGTAGAGGGGCTACAAAAGAATACGTTCTGGCAAGAGACGTCAGAGTCTCAGCAGGGTGACAGCACCTACAAACACAGACAGCATTTCAGAGCCCAGGATGCAAAAGTGGGCATCAGAGCAGAGGACAGCCTGTAGGAGGTCTCAGCACTGGCATACAGTAAAATGGGCACCTGCATGACAGGACAGTCTGACCTGTGGCACCAAAGCCAAGGATGTGAAGGAGGCATCCACAATGGACAGCAGATGGCAGCTTCCCAGCATCTACAGTGCAATAAGCATCAGTGGTACCTGAAGCATCCAAGCAGAGTTCAAAACCACCCTACCAGAACTCAGGAAAGGTAAGGAGGGCATTCCAAAGGCACAGACTACAAGGAGTTCAGGGAGGTTAAAGTCTAAAAACGAAAAGGAATGAACATGGCTTCAAAGAACCTTCTCACAAAATAAGATACTACCAGGAAAAAAATATAATAATCATACAGAAAAGAAACCAGCAAACAGCACCTTAATCCAGTGACTAAACTTAACATCACAGAAAGGAGTTAAATCAGAGTCAGGTGCTACTGGATGAGATGCACTGAGAGCAAAACAGAATCTCCTCTGGGCATACTCCTGCCAAAGATGTGTTATGTTACATGAACCAACTCCCAAAAAAAGTATTTGTGATTTCCCCAAATAGAGGGACAATCACTCAAATAACTAGCCTGAATTCTTCAAAGATATCAAAGATAAAAAGGAAAGAGAAACTGCTCCAAATTAAAGGAATCTTAGATACATGACAACTCAATGTAAAATGATTGCAAACTGGACCCTTTCACTGGGTATAATATGAATAATATGAATGGGTTTTGATGATTAAGTGGCAATATTACCTAAAGGTAAATTCACAATTTTTGAGGGCTATGTTATGGTTGTATGGGAAAATAATTTATTTCATAGGAAATATAAAGTATTTAGGATGCTGAGTGAAGGGCTCAGGAAAACAAAAGTAGAGTTTGTAATGATTTTGTAGTTTTTCTGTAGATAACATCTTTTTTCACTTTATTTGTGAAATTAAAGATAGAGGAGCAAGATGCTCTGCAATGTAAGAATACATAGCTGTCACAGAAAAATTACAAGAGAACAGAAATCAGTCTGAAACATACAGCATGGCTTTCTATGTGATATAGGTCCTTGCTACACAGTTCAGACTCGTAGTGATCCTCCTGTCTCAGCTTCTCCAGCACTCAAATTACAGGCATGTGCCACCATGCCCAGTCTGAGGGCCTGCACAGTACACCCAGGGTTCCAGGGCCTGCACAGTATGTGGTATCAGAAATCGAATTTTGCTGAGCTATTTCCTCAGCCACAACATAGTTTTCTAACCATACAAAAATGTTTTCCCCCCTGGGTGTAAAGAATCTGTTTTAATGGAAAACTATTGACAAAGTGCACTTTGTAAAGAATTGATTACATAAAGGAATATGTATTTTAAAAGCCAAAAAGAAAAAAGAATATTTTCACATAATTATATTGATAAATATTCCCCTATATGCAAAATATGCCTAGGTGGCTAAAAGACTGGTGATGTCTTTGGTACCTAAGTGTATCTCAGAAACAGTCTTTTTGGTTCTGGCAATATAGATCAGTGGAACAGCACCTGCCTGGCAAATGCAAGATCCCAATAAATAAATACATACATATATATATATATATATATAGATAGATAGATAGATAGATAAAATCAGTCTTTCTCATGCTATTATTTACTTGCTACTCTAGCTCAATGAAGAAAGAACAATCCCATTTCACATCATAGTCCTACTGTCTACAAAAGATCTAACATACATTCATGATCAAAACACTCAGAAAATGAGGATTACTTCAAATCTATAAAAAGCATCTAGCAAAAATAATATTCATCATCCTATAACTTACTTAATGGCCAAAAGATTGAATTCTTTCCCCATAAGACGATGAAGGCAAGTCCAATCTCACCTTTCATATTCAACATAGTAAAGTCTAATGAGCAAAAGAAAAAAAAAAGGTAGAATGCATATAGATTAGAAAGGAAGAACAAAACTGCCTCTATTTAAAAGCAGTATGGGGGCTGGGGAGAAAGCTCAGTAGAATAAGCGCTTGCCTGGCAAGCGCAAGGGCCTAAGTTCAATCCCTGGTTCCACAAAAAAATAAAAAATAAAAGCAGTATGATTATGTAGAAAAACTCAGAGTTTTAAAAAAATTCTTAAAACAAATGAGTCACAAGGTCACAAATATAAGATCAACAAATAGAAACTAACATTAATACATGAAATAGAAAAAAAAGAATGTTACCAATTAGATTACTTCAAAGAAAATGAAATCCTATGCATAAATCTATTTTGTGACTTGTATACTGTTAACGCTAAAATTTCATTGAAAGAAATAAAAGTACAAATTATTGAAGGGATTTACCATCTTCATGGATTTGAACACTGAACACAGTAAGTATGACAAATCTCCCTAAACAAAACTATAAATTCAACACATTTCCTATCACAATACCAAGTTTATTAACACATACAGTCAAATTTATTCCAAGACTCAATGTGGAAAGGAAAATACTCTCAAACAACAAAAACAAGTGTAAAAAGCAAACATCTAATGAGAAGAACCAATTTACCCACTTAAAAACTTATGTAGCTACGGTAACCCAGACTCTGTGGTCAAGTGTGACCCTCAACTGAGAACAAAAACAAACACAATGATCAGTTAACCAAGGAATTTAATCCACAACCAGAACAGGAAATCTTCAATGTTCATATCATGTACAACATAGCATGCCTGTACACGAGTGAATAATTCAAGTTTCTTACTGTCCCTTTTTCTAAGGGGGAAGATTTACTATCATTATTGTCCCTTTATTCAGTGTAGTTTTCTGGTGTGTTTGCAGCACATATTTTTCACTTTTAGTTTTAGGTCACCATTACACTAACTATGACCAGAACTGATAGAGGAAAGTACATATCAAACAGATCTGGACTTTCAGACTGATGTAACTGTGGGTAAGAACATATTCCCATTCCCATTTCCTATGAAACACACTCAAAAAAAGAGAATACATATGGATGCTGGTTAAAGAGATAGATTTTGCAGACATTGCTAATTAGCAAACCTAGCACCTACTTCCAAATTCCTCTTCCATCCCAATCTCTACCAGAGGCATGAAATGCTGACTTTCTCAATCTTACTTGCAGTCAGAGGTAGCCACATAAGCCAATTTTGGCCAGAAGACTTAAAAGAAGTCTGTTTTGCTGCAAAGATTCCAAGCAAATTCTTGATTGCTGGTAAACTACAAATACTGCTATCCTGCATGCCTCATCAGGGCACCTCAAGAAAAAGGTGATGCCTGGAGTAGAAGCTGCCTTGCAATTGTTGTAGGCAGCTGAGTTAGACAGAAATAGTACAGGCAGTCAGACAGGGCTGGGCCCCCAAAGACCACCCAGTATGGTAAATAAGATGGCTTGCAACTGTGAGCCAGTCTCTAAGACAAGAATAAACAAATGCAGCCACATACCTCCCTTGGGAAGATCAGCAGGGACTGATATCTTAAATAGGTAACAGTCATTTTCAAAAAGCCACAATGAATCACTCATCCAAGCCCCTACAGGAAAAGCCCCTGTTCTGTATTCATGCCCGCTTGCTGTGTGATTCACTTCCCCATTTGATCCTGATTTAATAGATTTTACCTCAGCAATTGTGCATGTAATCTTATTGGCTGACCATAGTTTTGTCCCACTACATAAATGACTTCCCATGTTTTCCACGTTAGGCCTGCCTTAGCTCATGGTTTTGCTCTGTAAAAATCCCTAGCCTCAGCAACCCATTCGGGTCTCTTTCTGTCCCTCTCTTGGACAGGAGCTTTATTTCCCTCAATAAATATATCCTGCTCTTAACCTCTGTTGTTCCTAAAATTCACTCCTCAGTTTTAGAGAACATAAACTCATCCCAGGCATCTTTGAGGTTAAGAGTTTCATTCCCCTATATCACAACCACTAAGTAAAGGCCAAGAAAATTACAGAGGGATAACACCGACACTGTCAAGCAACTAAGCCAATGTTAGCAGATATCTTTCAAAGGTTCTCCTTAGAAAAATAATTAGTTCAACCTTCTATTAAATAAGCACTCTGGTACACACAATAAAAACCATCCGTATGTGTATCATTTAAAGACATTTAAAAAAACATCAATTATCTAATATTATACTAATACTGTGATTAACTAGTAAATACATCTAGTACCTTCTAGAGTACTTTCATACTCTACAAGTATGGGACATGTATTTTACACTATGCTATACACATTTTCGCATATTCCATCACTTAGTCTCTCTGCACCTCAATTCCTTGCTTTTGTCCAATTTGAATCTCTGAGTGCCATCCACACACCAGGTACCCTTCAAGGTGCTAAGAAAACGGTGATGAAGATTTAGTCAGTCTCCTTCTACAGAAGGAAGCCTATTTGCAAAGTGAGACACATGGTAAAGGATCTCTGCTAATGGCACCATTTATAAGGCAATGAAGTTAAGTTTCATATATGACATAGACATCGGGGGAAAATATAAATAAAAGCCAGTTTTTTAATGAGTTTAATACTGAGTCTAGGGGAAAACATAAGAAAAAATTACCTAAAAGTAGAAATAATAAAAGCCAAATAGGTAGGAAAACATATACTCGCTCATATGCTTGAGTACCATACAACCCACCCAAAGTAACTAGAAAACAGAGGTCCTCAGCCAGAATTAAGTGGCTAGGGATGGTGCCAAGCTCAGGGAATCTTGAAACAGCTAGATACCTACACAAGTAAAATAAGAGAAGAAATACAATACATCAAAGGGGGCTGAATTACAGTATTATGAGATCTCCTTTTTTAACTGAACTGTATCTTTTTTTCAGATGTTATAATCTTTACTACAGCAAAATCTGTTTAGGTTGGGCTCAAAGCAGAACCAATATGTTGACTATAAATACACTGGTTTTTGTCCTCACTCCATGAGGACAATAGGCTAGACATCACAAATCACTTCAGAGGATTAAAATACACAAAACACATTTGAGCCAAATAAACATTAAACTATACCTTGTAATAAAACATTGGTTTCTTACACGTTTTCTGTATAACTTGAATCACCAGAAAGCCCTAATTTTCAAAGGTTTGTTGTAAGTTATAAAAGCTATTGAAACATTTCAGTGAAATCCACACTTTTCCTGTTGAGAACTATACAAACTATAATAGACTAACATATATTACTAGAATTCTTACTCAACTGACCAATGCAGAAAAGGCAAAATGGACAAACAGCAACTGAACATTTTAACATATTTTGCCAATAAATTCTCCTTTAATATTCTTACATTTGATAGATAAGAGAATCCAGATAAATAATCAGAATTTTACAACATAGTTTCAAAAGTGAAATAGAATATGTAAGACTTCAGTTACATACACCAATCTCATTTAAAGTATACATTTATATAAAGCTACACTTTCTATATACAAATAATCATTCTTTCTAAGCATTCACTTTCTATAATGTTTATTTGGAATGCTTCCGTGTTTTATCTTATTGCAACCAAAGTAAAGACAAATACTGCTTTTTTAAGTAGGTATTCTGGGAAATCACGTTGTTACTCAGAAAACAGATGAATATAGGAAGAAGAACATTTTATAAACTGTAATCATCTGATCTAAGCCAAAAAGAATAAAAGCATGCAAGAGAATTTTGTTCAAACAAAATCTTTATGACAAAGAGGCTATTTCCATTCCATAGAAATTTGGGCTTCCAAATAACACTACCAAATTTATTGCTATACAGAATTGAATACAGAAGTTTATACAACATGAATACTAAGCAATCTTAATGTAATTACAAATTTTCTCAAATGTTCATGTCTGATTTCCCACCCCTACTTTGTAGAAATAGATGGTCTTCAATTAACTCTAGACCTCAGATCTAAATAGTCTGATGAA
This sequence comes from Myocastor coypus, assembly GCA_004027025.1. NCBI lineage: Eukaryota > Metazoa > Chordata > Mammalia > Rodentia > Myocastoridae > Myocastor > Myocastor coypus. The sequence continues at coordinate 9,758 of PVJA010025779.1, forward strand.
AGCAGCATTTTCTACAAGTTTGTGGTTGTTTAAAAATAGATAGATAGCCAGGCGTGGTGGCGCACGCCTGTAATCCCAGCACTCAGGAGGCTGAGGCAGGAGGATTGGTGCGAGTTCGAGACCAGCCTGGGCTACAAAAGTGAGCTCAAGGCCAGCCTGAACTGCATAGCAAGACCCTGTCTCAAAAAGACAAAAATAAATAAATAAATAGATAGATAGATAGATAGATAGATAGATAGATAGATAGATAGATAGATAGATTGAAAAGCTAGCCAGGCATGGTGGCACATGTCTATAATCCTACCACTCAAGAGGCTGAGGCAGGAGGATCACAACTTCAAGGCTACCAAGAGATATCAAGTGAATTCAAGGAGCTGGGGAGAGCACTTAGCAGTCTAAGCACCCACATGGCAAGAGCAAGGAGCTCAGTTCAATCCCCAGTGCCACATGTGTGGACCCAGAAACCCCGGAAGTGCCACACCGAACCTGTAACAAATAAAGATTAAAAAAAAAAAAAAAATGTTAAAGACATGTAAAGGGGCTGGGGAGATAGCTCCGAGGCACAAGTGCCTGCTGGGCAAGTGCAAGGTCGTGAGTTCGAACCCTGGTCCCACAAAAAAAAAAAAAAAAAAAAAAAAAAAAAAAAAAAAAAAAAAAAAAAAAAAAGACATGTAAAAATAAGCAAAGTGAGTTCAAGGCCAGCTTGAACTACACAATGAGACCATATTTCAAAAATAATGGACGGACAGATGGAGCTGAACGGCTATCCTAAGACTGGGAACACAAAGGCACTGCATGCTAAGCAAGCACTCTACCATCAACTTATTTCCTCAGTCCTTTTTTACATAGTCTTCTTTTAAAACAGGTCTCACAAGGTCATCCAGGCTACGTTCAAACAATTCTCCCTCCAAAGTAGCTGGGATTATAAATGTGCATCACCAGCCCCAGGTTAGCCACTGCTTTTTTTTTTTTTTTTTTTTTTTTTGGGGGGGGGGGTTGCCTAAATGAACATACTCTTTTTGTACCTATTTGTGGTATGTCATGCTTATATTCCTTATTTGTAGCTGGTACAACACAATATTTCTCTTACCTTTTTTTCAGAAATCCCCTTTCCCGAAAGCCCCTCTGTCTTGATCCCTTTCCCATTTGAGGAAGACCTAGCTCCTTACTTCCTACTGTCTACATTTTGTTTTGTTTTGTTTGTATTTATAATTTGGGCTTCTCATAGAAGACAAACCATGGATATTTAAGCTTATTCTTTTAAAATATTTCACTTAATGCTAGGTTAATAAGAATCATCCATTTTCCTACAAATGACTCCAGTTTATCTTTACTTATTAGCCATCCCTTTCTGTAGTTCATCAGCCTCATAGTAACTCAAATGACCAAACGCCTACTTATAAACTTTGAAATGAAACCCCTAAAGTGAACAGTAACTCTATCTGCTCAGAATCTTATGTAAAGCACTCCATAATAGCCCCCAATAGCGTCATGTCAAAGGATCTCGGTTCTTCCAAAGAAAATACACACACACACACACACACACACACACACACACAAACACACATGCATGTACACACACATACTGACTTGTTCATATGCACAGTAGTGCATATTCTTCACACCACAGTCTACAAAATTTATATTCAGGAATTCACACAACTCTTACAATTTTACAAGTCATCAATTATCATCATTTTACATATCAGGAGCCACAGCATAAGCTACTTGGCTTAGGTGATACATTTACAAATGCTGGGACAGAACTGAATGTAGTAGTCTGGCTCCAATCTGCAAACTTACTCATGTACTAAAAAGCATATCAAGGTAGATCACTAATAAAATAAGGGGCTATCACACGGTGCTGTTTCTCTTCACATTAAGCAACATGGCTTAGGAATCAACAAATCTCCCCCCATTTTTTTTTAATGTATTTGGTTGTTACAGGGTCTCACTATGCAGCTCGGACTCATAGTGATCCTCCTGTTTTCACTCTCCCCAGCATTGGGATTATAGATATACACCACTATGTCCAATAGGTCTCTTTGGCCAGCTCAGCCCACCCTGGGGGAAGGGCTGGCACGGCACCACTTTCCAGGGAACAAACCAAGGTCCCTGTGCTTGGCTAAGTTTGACTAAGCAGACATTTTAGTCCACTGAGTTATCTCACCAGCCCTTCTACCCTCGATTTACGTTGTAAAATATACACATCAACTATTTTATAATATATAAATTTTTAATTACTGTGCCAAGATTTTTTGTGACATTTTATTGTAGGAAAGTTTAAATGTAACTTAGCAATTTTTCTTTGTTGAGTTTGGAAATTATATCATGAAGGATATTTTTAAAGCTTTAACATACTGAATTAAGTGCTATAAGGTCCATCTTGAACGCTAGATCACACCCTACTCCCTGCATTTCAAAAGCATCAGCATATAAACTTAAAATTTTAAACAGGCGTGGTGGCACATGCCTGTAATGCCAGCACTTAGGAAGCTGAGTGCACAGTACAGGACAGAGTGGGAAAGTAACTGTATAGCAGAGAGACGAACAAGCCCTCCTCAGCCTTGTGTCATATGGCACATTGACAGGACACAGATGTGACACAATGACATGAAAATGGCCCTTTGTTTGTATAGTCTTCTTCCAACTAACACAGAAATCAGTCTAATTGTGAGAAAAATACTACACATATGCCAGCAGAGGAACAAACTTGCTGAAAAAAAAAAAAAAAAAAGAGTAGTCCTGAGCAAAACCTGAGAAACTGCCACAGTGAGCGGAGAGGACACAGACATGAAACTCGACATGCTGTGGTGTTCTGGGTGGCATCCTAGAATAGAAAGGGTCATTAGGTAGAAACAAAGGAAGTGTCTATGCAACTCACTAGACTGCAACAGACTGTACAAAGTCACAGAAACACAATGAAACTGGAGAAAGCTGAAACTGTATTCAAAACAATGATGCATTCAAAAACAAATTCTCAGTCATCTTATGTTGTTGCACATTACATGGTAAATAGTTGGCAAATACAGACTTATTTGACAAAAAAAATGGTTTCTCACCTTAATTTTTTAAATTGACAGACAAAATTTTACGCGTTTATTATGCACAATATTATGTTTTGCAGTACCCTGCATATACATTGTGGAATGACTAAGTTTACCTAACTGGATATACAGTACCTCACAGTTATCATTTTTCCAGTGAGCATACCTTACATCCATCCTCTTAGTATTTTTCAAGAATATATCGATAAATATAGTAATCATGTTGTACAACAGATCTTCTGAAGTTGGTCCGACCTAAACTGAAAATGTGTATCATAAAAAGTTTCACAAAAGAAAAAAATGTGAATCATTGCTTCTAAATTTCTGAGTCAACCTTTGAATACAAATCTGAAGAGATATCAAAATTATCAATAACAGGCATTATGAGAATAGCCCAGTTTTAAACTGAAAGGCAATATACTCTCCACAGAATATAATTTAGTAAAGTATAAACAAAAATGAAATTTATGGTTACATAAATTATTTGTGCCTCTTAATATCAGGGAAGTATAGTTTATCATGTGAAACTAATAGAAAACCATGACATTTCAGTAGAATTCTAGACTCAGTTAGGACATAGGCCTTGCACCCTTATTTTTAAGAGAGCAGTCATAAATTTGATCAAAATATTATCAATTCCTAACTGTAAGTTTCTATGCACTTTCAGATACTAATTAACCTACATGAGAACTTCCGCACTATGCCCACACTCAGTTCACTTACCCAGTACTCCCAGCTCTACTGTCCATGCCACCTACACATAGTAGGTGGACTAGGTGTCCCACTAGTGAAACCATGTGGCCATCCTACTAACCAAATGCCTGAGACCATTATACACTGAGGCGAGTTGCCCATAAAAACAAATACAAAGCAAAGGTTCACAGTGATAGAAAACCTAAATTTAAGGAACTAGTACAACATTGGTTCCTGAAGCAACTGTTCTTTTTATTTATTTATTTTTTTTTTTGCAACTGTTCTTTTTAAAAGCACAGAAATATTAAGTGTAGCTTACCTTTCTCAATGTCAGCGTATTTCAGAGAGATAGGCAAAGTATGTGAGAGATAAATGACAAGGTGTCTGAGACTATTTTAAAGTTCTTCAGCACAATTATAAGAAAAAAGAAAAGGGGCCCGGTGGAATGGCTCAGTGGTCTAAAGCACCTGCTTGGGAAAGCTTGGGCGGCTTCAGGGACCACGGTTCGATCCCCGGCACCACATGCTGCGCCAGCCCTGCCCTCGGGATGGGCTGAGGCAGCCATAAAAATGAATGAATAAATAAACAAAGGTTCTGTAACAAGAAAAAAAATAAATAAATAAAATAAAAAATTTAAAAAAAAAAAAAAGAAAAAAGAAAAGATAAGTGAGCTTGTTGATAGGTATGGACATTTATTAATTACTCTGTGCATAAGCTGGAACTTTTTCTTTCATTATTATTATTGTTATTATTATTATTATTATTATTATTATTATTATTATTGCCAGCTCAGCCTGCCATAGCGGTGGAGCTGGCTCAGCATGTGGTACCAAAAATCACAGTCTCTGAGGTTGCTTAAGCTTGACTAAGCAGGTGCTTTAGACTGCTGTGCCATCTCGCCAGCCCCTGGAACGTTTTCATAAAAAAAAACCTCTTACATGTGAAAAAATATAAATATCTTTAGGAATTTAGTATGTGATAATAACAGCACTGCAAATTAGAAAAGATAAATTATTCGATAAATGATATCAAGAAAAATGATTAGTCATCTGGGAGAAAAGACATGGAACATGAACAAATCAAATTCCACAGAACAAAGACGTAAAGGTAAAAATATTAAACCCTTAAAGTAACAGCAGAAACAGACTTCTTGCACCACCATCACCATAACGTAAAAAGAACATGGATAAAATCAACTGTGTAAAAAATAATTTTTTTTCTCACAGTAAAAGCAATCACAAACAAGTGAATAAAATGAGGACAATCTGGAAAACATATCACACTACAAATTAGTAATCATCATCCAACAGAAAAATAAAGGAATATGGATAGGTCACAGAAAAAGAAATAAAAGTGCCTCATTTGAGAAATGCAGATAAAAGACACTAACAAACTGTTTTTCATTCATCAGACTAGCAAAGCTCAGAAAGGCCCATAATACAGTATGTTGGTAAAGCTCTGCAGAAAACAGTACGCTCATATACGTTGCTGATGGGAGTATAAATAAACAAATCTCTACAGAAGGCAATTTGGCAATATATCTATTAAGATTATAAATTTATAACCACTGTAACCCAGTAATTACACTCCCAGTTATTGATTCTAAAGACATATTTACATTTGTATAAACAATACACAGGCATGGGAATTGCTGATGGTAGCAAATGACAAGCCATAAAATGCATGTCTAGAAGGAAAGGACTGGCTAAACCATCCTGCATCTGTCCAACAGAATGCCATAGTAGTTTAAAAATCAGAATGAGGAAATCTGTAAATGAACTAACAGGGCAGTGAATATTACTGAATGAAAAGCAAAGTATAAGAGACCATATAAGACACAAAGTATAAGCACTGATACATACTAGCTTTTATGTAAAAGAGACAAAAGGCACACGAATGTACATGTGTACTTTTAATCATATATATATACATATTCATACATTGCATTTCTTCAGAAATACATAATAACTGGCATGTGAGTATAGTCTTATTAGCATTTTCATTTTGATACTTCTTCCCTCTGTGCTAGGATTCAAAACCAAGGTTTTGCTTATGCTAGACAAGCACATTGAGCTACACTCCCAACTCATCCTTCTGATTCTTCTGAACTTTATACAATGTGAATAAATTAGCCATTTAAAATGTTTTTTCTTTTCTGTTTTTGTTTTTGTTCTTTTTTTTTTTTTTTTAGGAAAGGATCTACAGGGTGCTCAGGGTCTCACTACTAGATTGGATTCTGATCTAGTGATCCACCTGTTTACAGCCTCCCAAGAGATAATATTACAGGCATGCCATCACGCCCAGTCTCAGTCTCAATTGCCCTCTCAGCATGCCCCAGGGGCTGGACCAACACTGTAGGCCAGGGGATTGATCCCCTGGTCCCTGTGCCTGCTTGCAGGAGCTTTAATCTGCTGAGCTATTTGGCTGACCCTCAAAATGTTTTTTAAAAAATAAAATAAATGTCTTGAATACTATTACTGTGAGCCAAAACACAAGGCAATGACAATAAACACTAGTCTCACACACTCTACTATACATTCATTGTTAATTTTAATTTGAAATATAAACATGTTGGCTCGGCATCACAGAGAAAGTCCTCCACATCGAATATATGCCAATAACAATTAGCTTCCTTAAAAAAGACTCAATTCCCTTAAAATGAGCATTAATCTCTAATTTGTTCTCCCTGAAACTACTCAGGTACCAGGCGTAATCAGCTGCCCAATATATTTCCAGTACAGATTATCAAGAAACAATGTATAGTTTGCCTACAATTTTTCTCTATAGTAAGATCATTAGATACTCATAATTGGAAGAAATTTATTCCAGAATGGATAGATGTGAACTAAGGACTCTCTATAGTCAGAAAAGGATAAAAAAAGAAAAAAATTTCCAATAGGCAGGTAGGTGGTTAAAAGAAAAAAAAAAAAAAAAAAAAAAAAAAAAGAGAAAATGTGAAAAAGTGTCTGAGAAATATGAAAGATGAGCCCAAAAGTTATTGATAGTAGAGAGACAGCCATCCTACCATATAAAATTCCCTATATGTATTTCAAGTCCATAGTCTCCAGTATGGATGTGAAAAACAAAGTTCCTTAAGCACAGTCAATGTACACAAGATTGAATATGCATTAAAATTAATTATTAGCATTTATACTGTTACTGTACATGCTGTCAAGGAAATTTAAGAAAGTAAAACGAAAGGCAAATACAGGACAAGTCCACAACAGGAACACCAGAAATAAAAAACAAAGTATAGAAATAAACAACAAAGGCCAGCAAGATGGCTCAGTAGTCTAAAGCACTTGTTTAGGCACGCTTAGGCAACTACAGAGACCATGGTTCAATCCCCAACACCACATGCCACACCAGCCCCACCTCCAGGGCACACTGAGCCAGTCATGACAAAAAAAGAAACAACAAAATCAGCACACCTTCTGGAGTTGAGACATGAAGCTCTAGATTGACAGATTCTACATCCCTAGAGCCCTAGCCATGTAACTTCAGGGGAAAAAAATATTTTTATATCAGAAATACCCTTCTGATATTAAAAATGACTACAGCTAAAGACAAGGCTCTATAGAGTTTCGAAAAAGGGAAAAGAGAATATACCTAAATAAAGAAAAAAAGTCTTCTTAAATATAAACATGGGTAAGTATTCAAAAAGTTAAGCATGCCTCAAAGCTCTAAAAGAAATTTTCAACTTTAAAAATTTAGACCTATTCCAATAAGAGTCTGGAGAAGTATCACAGGCCTTCACTGAAAAAAATTATTCAAGAGTCAGATTCTATGCCACAAAAAATTTGAATGCTGCTGCCATATTCTGCTTTTAGATTACACTAATTTTTATTTCATCTTCTCTCTGGACAAGATTACTCCCAGTTAGAACAAAAGGAAAGAAGGAATAAGAGAGGAAAGGACAGCCTAACCTGATAAGGGTTACTGGTTAATGATACAGGCCTGAGAGAGGGATGAAAAGAAAACAGATCCAAAAACTACCACACAAAATTTAGTTGCAAGGTGGTCACTACTATAGAGGGTGGGAGAAAGGGAGAGGGGAGAAGGAGGTCAGGGAGGATCCCAGATGGAAAGAGTAGAAGACTAATGGTATATATGCTCTACCACCACACACAGGGGTCTTTTATTGAAAAACCAACATCACTGAGCTGTAAGAGGCTTAAATCAACAGCCTTCAACATTGCCAGTTTCACTGGTAACCCACTGCAATTATGGAACATTGGACTATGCATACAACTACTTCCTCTTAGTTCAAAGAGAAGAAAAATTTTTTTCTTACTTTCTTCACCAATATCGATCAGAAAATTTATCACGTCTACACCATGTGCTCTGTATAACTATTATGAGGACAACAATATGCAATTTGTCAATTATTGCGAATGTACTAATGTGTTTTGGAACTCATATTGTTATCTCTTATTAAAAGTAATAAAAAAATAAAATTTAAAAAAAAAAAAAACATGAGCCAGCTGAAAAGCTGAAGTGGGAGAACTACACATCTAAGCCTGGCCTGGGTAACTTAAGAAGAGCCTGTCTCAAATGATTAAAAAAAAAAAAAAAAAAACAGCTGAGGATATAGCTCAGGATGAAGGCCTGAATTCAAGTTCCAGTACCAAAAGTACCCCACAGTCGCCATAATGAGGCCTCCACTGCAGGTACCACTGCTATAAAATGACACACGTAATATGAAACTTTATTTCCCAGTAGAATGACAAGAGAAAAAGTTCACAGACATAAAGGAGAACCCATTATAAATATCTGACATAAGATTTGTTTTGCTTTATTATTATAATATTGTCCAAACTGAAATATTGTCCATTCTTACAAAGGTTTTCCTTCCTTATCAAAAGACCTTTACCAACTCCCATACAATAAGTGAGCTGTGATCACAAACTACAGACACCAATAGTAGTGTTAAATACAAAGCATATCATCCAAATCTTTGTGAATAACTTAACACATTGCCCTTGATGAAATCGCTAAACACATAGCATCCTGTTCTTTCCTAATCTTTCCGAAGGTAGCACTAGCTCCTACTGTTTAAACCAGTTGTAAAGTACTTGACTGTAGGCAACTTTAGACTTTGTCTCATTTATTCCAGACTGGCATCCTCTGTACTGGTATCACCCATAGTCTTAACAGATGGTACCATTAAATCAAGAAGGTATGGTACTGAAAACAACTAATGACTAACCATATGTCAGCAACAAAATACAGTTCTTGTCAAGGATATAGCATATTGGATTGTATTTACTTGTTTACTTTTGGGTAGAGAAGAACACAGTATAGCATAGTTATATAAGCTGATATTAACACAGAGCTAAGAACAAGCCTAAAAAGTACTAAACAATAGCAGATATGCATTGTCCCAAATATTCAATTTCCAAGTGCAGAAGCTATAAATAAATACATATACACACACACTACCCATTTCACACACAATCAAGAAAACTTTATTTTTATTAGTTCAATAGATGTTTCAACTTCAGCCACAGGCTTCAAACATAATCCAGTTGTACTGTTTATAAGATAGATAATATAATTATTTTTTTCAGTAAACTTCTACGTGTCCAAACAGTAATATCTTAGTGCCTACTATACATATGTCAAATTTCAGGGAAAAACAAACATTTTGTGATTTAATGTAACATGTGTTATCTCGATCTATTAAGAACTATAATTAAAGTGCCTGCAAGCAGGTACAGCACCAAGGGTTCAATCCCCAGGCATGCTGAGACTGACAATTGAGACTGGCAGTGGTGGTACACACCTGTAATCCCAGCTCTTGGGAGGGTATAAATAGGCAAATCACTAGGACTCTGATCTAGTAGCGCAACCCTGAACACCCTGTAGACCCTTCCCTAGAAAAGTACAAAAAAAAAAAAAACTATCTTAGTACAGCATTAAACATTCCCAATAATGCAACAGGCTTAACCACAAGAACAATACAAAATCTATAGACATCAAATAAGTTCAACTCTACCCTATTCTTATAAAACCCTGATGAGAAAATTCTACATTTACAAGGAATTCTTACAAAATCCTGCTTTTCTAGTACTAAATTGCACTTTAGGGTCAGATGATTTCATTTGGGAAAATCATGCTCTGAAATCTTTTTCTAATGCTAACACTGCAACTATAGATGTTATATGCTATAAAAAGTGAGGAGAGTCTATGGATTATTTAGCAAAAGTATAATCAGGTGATGAAAATATACATTTAAGGAATGTATAAGACAAGTTTGGAGCTAGACAGTTATGTAAAACTATATATAGAAGGATGTAAGAGCTACATAGAGCCAATGCTTCAATACCTAACTGGAATTAACATAGTATGAATGCTGAAGTTGTTTTTCAGAAGTTGTGTTATCCATGTTAATCCCATAAATATTTATTAGGATAATATGCAAAAAAAACTGGGGGAAAAACTCATTTAAATGTAAATATTAAAAAATAAAATATGCATCTAAAACAGCAGTTCTCAACCTGTGGGTCACAACCCCGGCTGGGGTCGAATGACCAAAACACAGGGGCCGCCTAAGGCCATTCTGAATCATAACTGTAGCAAAATTACAGTTTTGAAGTAGCCAGCAAAATTATTTTTTGGTTTGGGGTCACCACAACACGAGGAACTGTATTGCGGGATCATGGCATTAGAAAGGTCGAGAACCTATATGACCATTAAAACAAATAATTGTGGGCAGTTCAGCCAAAATTACTTTCATCACAATTAATATGGAAAACAAAAGCTAAGTTAGATAGGCCACTCCTCCATGCTTCTTTTTCAGTGCCCAGTAGAGACTGGTACCCAAATGCTACTTTCACTTTTTAATTTACTGCTTTTCACTCAAGGAAAAAAGTCATTACCATTTTCAGAAAAAGCAACACATGCATGTGATGAGGCACAAAAAAGTCCCAGGCAAAATACAATCCTTGCTATCAGTGACCCTAAACCTCAAATTCTTCATCTTTACAATGAGATAAGGCCACATGCCTTACAGGATTTGTCAAAAGGGCCAGATGAGATAATATATGCAAAAACAAGGAATGAAGTCAGGCAAAAAGCAGCCCAATAAATGAAACTTAATTCATAAGACCTACACACATAGTCAGAATGGTCATCAAAACCTCACTGGCAAGTACACAGCTTCACAATTGTCTTAGTTACTTTTCACTCATTGCTGGGACAAATACTCAACACTCAAAATGAAGGAAGGAAAGGTTTATTTAGCTCACAGTTTCAGTCCATATTTGACCAGTTCCAAGACTGAATGGCACCTGTCAGAGAGCAGCAGATCATGGCGATGGAAGAGCAACAAAATGATGATAGAGACAGCCAATCAAACAGGGCAGCAGAGCAACAGCACCAGTCTGTCTCTCTGTCTCTCTTTAAATTACATTAGATTCTCTGCCTTAGCCTATCCACCTCAGGCCACACCCATAGTCTCAGCAGTACTGAGACCATAATCCCAACAGTACTAAAACAGTAATCCCAGCAGATCATCATTCAAGTCTCAAACTCTAGAAGTCCCCACCCCATGACTGCAAGAGGTTTTGGGGGGACAACTAGACATAAACCATAACAACAATTTTACCCTGAACTGAAACAGACTGCATAAAGTATTTTATTAAAGGTTTCTCGCCTATTTCACTCAACTTTCCTGCAGCGTTTCAGATCAACTCTTTCAGCCTGACAAGTTTTCCAACATACACTAAGACAATATCAAAAATCAATAAGAAATATATCATTAAGACCAGACCCTAGGAGTGTTGTGTTTCAAATGCTTCTCTTTTGATTTTTCACTATTGTCATCCTGCATTTATTTAAAAACAATTCTTTGATACTTCGATAACCTCTACTCCCAGCTTTCACTATGACCTTGAAATCCTACAGCTTCTGTATGTATACAAACCTGCAGACAATCAGGTCAATCTGATCTGCTTTCACTCCTCTCTGTGCTCTACTATTTATCAAGAGAAAATCTGGAAAGACACAAATCCACAATGAAGTTCAATGACCCAAGAGGTGTGGAACAATGTGGAGTATGCTACCTTGCCCCAGAGTTTCCAGACTGAGGTTGCTGAGCAGTTGAGAGGACTCTGCCCTTGTAAGACAAAGCCCACAGCCTGGAGAAACCCAGGTGTGTTGCAGTTTACAAACAGTGCTAGAGAACCTACTGCTGAGTACTCATCATTAACCCAAGTGTAAGAAAGCCATACAAAGTTGGGGAAAGAATGACCTCAAAAAAATGAAGGTAAGAGTACCCAGAGTTCCCTCTGGGCTGAGAACAAAGCCTGCTCATTCCAGCCAGATGGGAAAGCTTCGGGATTCTTGGGACTCTAGATGCTGTACACAAAAAATCTTTCCTCAGCCTGAGGAATAATCAGCTTTGACTAGCCTTGCTCTAGTTATGCTCAAAGGCCTCAAGCTGTTTCTAAGTGATTTAACTGCAACCCAGAACAAAGCTTAAAAATATTTATAAGAATGCAAAAAAAATGCACAACATTCAACAAAGAAAAAAATTCAAATTTAGCATCCAATCAAAAATCACTAGGAAGGGCCGGAGAGATAGCTCAGTAGACTAAGTGCCTGCTTAGGCACGTACAGGGACCTGGATTCGATTCCCAGTACTGCACACTATGCTGGCCCTGCCCTAGGCTGGACTAAGCTAGTAACAGAACAAGGTCATAGGAGTGCACACCTGTAATCCCAGCACTGGGGAGGCTGAAAACAGGAGAACCACTACAAGTCTGAGCAGCATAGCAACTATACAAAATACATAAATAAAAATAATTATTTTTTTAAAAATTCACCAGCGGGGCCAGGGAGATAGCTCAGTGGAATAAATGCTTGCCTGGCAAATGTAAGGTCGTGAGTTTGATCCCTAGTACCCCCCCCAAAAAAAAAAACACCAGAAATGCCAAAGTAATGAAAATACAATCCCATAATGAGCATAATCAGTAAACCATAATCAAAGCCAACTCAAAAATGGCACAGACATTAGAATCAGCAGACGAAACCATTAATATGTTATTGTAACTATATTACACATTTTCAAAACTTAAGCATTGACCTGGAAGATGCATAAGGGGGGAAAAAAAAAAAAGACCCAATTTCAAGCTCCAAAGAGGAAACCACTCCAGATGCTCTGGGTTCTTTACCAAACAAAGACAACCAAAGCTTTATTCTCAAAAGATCTGAGTTTTTAATCACTCCACTCTTTTTGGCTGGTGTACTTTTCCATGAACCTCTACTATTGGGGATGGAAGTATCAAAATGTGCCCAAAGAATTCTCTAAATTCCAGATAGTGTCTCCTTGACTCCACTATATAACAGAAACCCTATTTTCACTTGATAATCAAGATCGACTACTCCCATTAATACAGTAGGGTTTTCATTTGGTTTTTTTTATTTTGTTTTGTTTTTGTTTTTGTTTTTTTTTGTTTTTTGTCTTTTTGAGACAGGGTCTCACTATGCAGTTGAGGCTGGCCTTGAGCTCACTTTTGTAGCCCAGGCTGGTCTCGAACTCGCACCAATCCTCCTGCCTCAGCCTCGGAGTGCTGGGATTACAGGCGTGAGCCACCACGCCCGGCTTATTTTGTTTTGTTTTTAGTGTGTGTGTGTGTGTGTGTGTGTGTGTGTGTGTGTGTGTGTGTGTGTTAAGGCTGCTGGTTCATTACAGACTAAGGATCCGAAAACAGCCTACTAGCAGCCTCATCTTCCAATTCAATGCAATGAATGATGTTTCCTTAATGAAAGTTCTCACTCTTGGAGGACAAAGTCCTCCAAACCAACAGGTGACAGTGTTTCTAGGACAGAAAGCAAAAGCTCTGCAAGTAGGTTATTAGATATAATGGTAAGCAAAGTGACTCTCATTTTCCTCCCTTGATTCCCAAAGCCATAAATTATGGGTATCAGAGAGACGACTTATGCTGGTATCTGATTTAAGTTGTATACTATCTCTAGAAAAAGAGAATGTGCTCTTTTATAGTATTCATCTCAAATCTCACTATAATAGAGTATTCAATAAGAGCCATTCCACATTCCACTGTCAGGCAATGGTGACACTGCAAGATCAGTGAAATACAGGGGTATGAGCCCATATGCTCAGCATCTTTGCTGTAGAATGAGTTCCTTCCCTAGAACCAATACAAAGCAGGATGCCTTAAAAGTGAACAGTTTTGAGTCCACAGATGACGTGCCAACAGAAGCATCACAGGTAGAGATGAGAAATATATATATGTAGAATACATGGCTATTCCAATGAGGATATATCTTTGCCCTCTTCATAATGGCAGAGGCTCAATATAACTAATCACCACCAGATGTCTAGCTGGTTCCTTCAGTGGCTGGTGTCACAGCAGGGACTTAATATTAGAGGGACTGTGGTTGGTAGATTAGGCACTAAGCAGTAACATTAATCAGGTCAGCCTTCTTACAACACTAACAATAGTCCTTATTGTTGAACCCACAAACAGCTTTCAACAGTGCCAACATTTCCATTGACCCATTGAGTACGCTCTGATTGAGGCTAGAGAAAGAGACTCATTGACAACCACAGAGCACATTGTTTTGTTTGCCTCATTAGTAAGTATCCTTAGCAGTGGAGGCCCTTCAGTGGGCAGTCTCATGAGACACAACCTTCACAGACCACAATCACTCAGAGCGACCCCTCATACTTTCTTGTCACCAATCTCCAAATGTTGTTTGTTCCAAATCTCTGGCCAGCCAGAGAAAACAACAGCAACTGCCCATTAACCAATACAGATCCTTATTTCTGGTCATCTACTCAGCACAATAGGCAACAAAACACACTGCCCAAAGGTCCACCCACTGGGAAGAGTTTCCCTCACCACTGTACATCATGGTTAGTCTTATGTAGGCCTTCTATGCTATAAGGTCTGCTCTTTCTTTTTCTTGTTTCAGAACTTTTGTTTGTTTATTTATTTATTTTTATGGCTGACTCAGCCTGCCCTGAGGGCAGGGCTGGAGCAGCATGTGGTACCAGGGATCAAACCACGGTCCCTGTAGCCGCCTAAACTTTCCTAAGCAGGTGCTTTAGACCACTGAGCCATCCTGCCGGGCCCTATAAGGTCTACTCTTGAGCAGTACCAGTATATCACCTAAATTGTTTATAAACCAGACTCAAATTGCTTTCTTCTTAAATGGGGGAAAAGCATCATCCCAAAAAGCCAGCCAGCATCATGGACTGAATGATAGGAAAAATTAGTCAAATAGATAGATAGATAGATAGATAGACAGACAGACAGACAGATAGACAGATGATAGACAGACAGATAAGTTGGTATGAAACGAGTTCAAGTCACTCATATAACTGTAATTTCCTGACACATCTAAACCTGGTTTCACATGTACCACTTCCATCCGGTAACACACTGCTGCTGTTAGTGCCTAACCTATAATTAGTCAGATGACATCCAATCCATGATGAGATACTTAGCCCTCAGGGCACCTGATATCCCATGACTATGTGTTTGGATTCTAGCAATGCCTGACAGCAAGCCAGGGGCTATTTCTCAAAGGCACAGTCATTATCTGCAGAAGAGGATACAGCTATGCTCCAAGTTGCAAAAAGCCCCAGAAAAAAGGAAAATGATCACTACATACATCTTCTGCTCACAGTATTCACCTGGTTTCTCAACTGAGTCAGAATAAGTGGGTGTCACTCCCTAAATCTACACTCCTCTAAGATTAATTAGTATGATAGGACTATAGTCCCAGCCAGAAAGGTAGAGGGGAAGAAGTAAAAATAATTAAGATGTGACATTTCTATATCAGCTTCCCAAGATGAATGTTATTATTAAGTATTACAAACATATACTAAGAACACAAATTTAAAAAAAAAAACTTTTTAAAAAGGCGATCTTTGGTTTAAGCCCACAGAAGGATACCTGTTATCACTTCTGCTGGGCCTGTTCGTGCAGGCCTACAATCCCAGAACCCTCAAAGCAAAGGCAGAAAGATCGTAAGTTTGAACCACGTCATAAATTCAAGGTAGCTTGAGTTATACAGCAAAATTCTGTGATGGGGGGTGCAGGAGGCAGAACACAGAGACCAAACCCCAAACTTATCTGTTAAGTTGACAAACTTGAGATGATCCTCTTCAGATTAGAAAATGATTTAAAGGTATTATCCACAAGATGGCCTAATGGTCCAAAGCAAGGCACGTAATTGATATCATCAAGGTACTAATAGAATCAGCAGATGAGGCTACTGGTCCTACTAGTAACTTCTCAAGAATCATGAACAAAAAATATGGAAAGATAAGAAGTGGCCAACTGTCCCAATTTTCCGAGTAATATAAATAGTATGTTGCTTATCTGCAGTCATGCATAGACTATATTGTCAGACCACTGTAAAGAAGGTTCACAAACCACTAATCAATAGGGAACAGCATGAAAACCAAACAATTGACTAATCCCGTATCAGCCTTCCCCTAGGACAGCAGACCTCTCTGAATAAGCTCCAGCCCCTGAAAGAATCTAACCCCTTAGAGACTGGAATGATAGTCAATTCCTGACATTCCTATTATGACAGAAAAGAAAACCATTAAAATAGGGAGGAAAAGACATGGTTTTTCAAGTTAAAAATCTAGTCATCTCTGGATGTGAGAAGTAAAAGAGGCTCTGGATTTCTTAAAAGGCCTGCCCTGATAAACTGATTGGCTGCAATGGGAAGCAGATGGGATGTAGTGGGACTTCAGATCTGTACTCCCACAACTCAGTGAATTACTTCAGCCATTCAAGCCTGGCCTCCGTATCTAGGAGACAGTATAATAATGCTATCTCCCTCAGAGATCTCTTTGAACAATTACAGGTAACTACATGTAAAGCTCTTCACACAGGGCCTCTCACTGAGCAAGTCTTCCATGTTACATTAGCTACTATTATTATCTGGTTATCAGCAGCGCTGCCCTTCAGCAAAATTGTAAAATAAACTTTTCCATTAGGTATCACCTCCTTTCTCAATCATGCTTAATCATCTGGCAACCCAATAATAATTATGTATAACTAATAAACATGGAAGAAGAATAGCACAGAAAAAGGCATTGGTTTACACAAATAAGAACTGGATTCCAGGCTTCCAATAGATCATTCAATAACTTGACACAAGTGTCTCAATCTCCATGGACCCCCATTTTCTTAGCTGTAAAACAGGATTGAGTTAAATGTTTCAAGATTCCTTTCCTCCTTTAAAACTACATAAGGTAATAACCACATATTACTGTATGAGATTATACATTTTGTGTTACTTGTATACCCACATTCACAGAAGGCAGCCTAAGGATAAAGATGAATTCAATTTTCAGATGACTTTTCTTCCTTCGTCACACTTAAAAACACTCATAGTGAATTAATACCACTTACTATCCTACCCTTCAAAAAAAGTTTGTTAAAAATTGACCACTATTGGGGCCCGGCAGGATTGCTCAGTGGTCTAAAGCACCTGCTTGGGAAAGCTTGGGCGGCTTCAGGGACCTCGGTTCGATCCCGGGCACCACATGCTGCGCCAGCCCTGCCCCTCGGGGTGGGCTGAGCCGGCCATAAAAATGAGTGAATAAACAAACAAAGGTTCTGAAACAAGAAAAAAAAATTTTAATTAAAAAAAGGAATATCAATTTTAAAAAACTGACCACTATTTCTGAGATTGAAATGTTACCCTCAAACTCAAACATTAATCTACAAGAAAAAATAAGATCATTATGATCTTAAGAAAGGGATCCCAAGTAGTGCTACTACTCCCAAGTGATCAATAGCATTGGATTAACCTATATTAACTCAAAATTAAACAAGTTGACATCATTAGCATTTAATTATGTGTCCTACTTTTTCTCAGAGGTATTGAGACTTAAAATTATGCACAAAGCACTCATCAACAACGATTTCCTCAGTAATCTAAACTAAGTGAGAACGCCAGGGAGAATCAGATAGGAAGAAAAGGGAAGATTCAGCAATGCCATCTAAGGAAACCTGCTAGCTCCCCCACATGATCAAAGATCAATCTGACCAAAAACAACAACTGTTTATCATTCTTCCCATAGAATTTGAGAATAAAGACGTGTTCGACTTTAAAAGTATGCCTCACTTTATGTAACATCTTTTATAATCTATGCTGTACATAAAATGACTTTCATAAATCCCATATTTTAAATAGCTAGACAAAAACAAACAATAAATACTGGTACAAAAAAATGGATCATTATATATATATAGATACATATATATGAGGCCTATCTAGATCTAAATATATGTATCTCCCTGAGGGGTTTTTTGACCATCATTATACCAGGTCAAGGCAACCAATCATTGTCAATAAAAGTAGCTATCATATACTGGATATTATTTATATAATTTTAAAATTCTTTCAAAAGTCATAGACAAAGACCACTCATATTAAAATGAGATAAATTTTAGGAACTATCTGAGGACTAATTTTTGTTTAATCACCACCCTAAAAGTAGTAGTCATCCTGCAGCCCTATCAGATTTTTCAAATACAAAGACCTCTTCAATGATCTAACCTATTACTGATATATTAACATTAGTTTAGCCATATATGGAAATAAGTATAACAGCAGGTGTGAGTCTCCTCAGTCTCTGCATATCTGAGGCCATTATCATTCTCTGAAGAAATCAAGCTTTCTAAATAGCCAGAAGCTTCACCTGAACAGGAAACAGATCAAACTGCCGCCCCAGTAAACTGTTCCATATGCATACACTCACTTGATATTTAATAAAAAGAACCACCATATCCAAACAACCACAAAGAAGGATTAAATTGGGAAAGTATTGTTAATGCCAGAAATAAAGTCTTCAATGATGCAACGATCAACGTCAAGTGCATAAAATTATTGTAACTTCTTTCAGAATTATAAACCAGGGCCAGCCAGATAGCTCAGCAGACTAAAGCAACTGCTTAGGCAGAGCATGGTGGCTGGGGTTCAATACCTGGCATGCCGTGCCGGGCCCATGGGGCGTGCTGAGTCTGTGATTGAGACTAGGTGTGGTTGCACACACCTGTAATCCCAGCACTTGAGAGGCTGAAAATAGAATCACAAGTTCGATCTATGTAGTGAGACCCTGTAGACCCTGTCCTAAAAACAGAAAAACAGAAAAACAAAAAAACATTATAAACTAAATCATAGGGGCTATGGAACTAGCTCAGTGGTCAGTGCCTGCCCGGCAAGTGCAAGTTCTTCAGTCTGACTCCCAGTATATAAAAAAAAAAAAAAAAAAAAAAAAAAAAAAAAAAAAAAAAAAAAAAAAAAAAAAAAAAAAAAAAAAAAATCTTCATGGCTGAGACAGGAAGATCACTGTGAGTTCACAAAAGTGACCACAAGAGCAGCCTGAACTGCATAGCAAGTCCTTGTCTCAGAAAAAAAAAAAAAAATAATAATAATAATAATAATGAGATTCATATGTAGAGCATTTTACTATAGCACAGCTGCTAGAATTTGAGACATGCCATGCACCACCTCTACTATAAACAGGTCAACTGCCAGACATATTTCTGACATCCTGACAGGATACTACAGCTACTTTCTAGGGAACATGATCAGTAAACCAAATGTGGTTAGACAAGCTTTTCATGGATAGGCAATCGCAGTCATATGTTACATAAGGACTTCACATTTTGCTCACTATACTTTGAGCTATCAAGACCCATTTTATGCAAATTTTCATCAACTATAAATGAAGTTGAATTAATAATAAAAGGTCTAGATTCCATATGCAAATTAGATTTAAATATCTAAGATACGTTATCCTGAGAACACTGCCTTGTCACAGCACCTTTTTATTTGGTACACACTATAATCTTTCAAATCCACAGAGCATTTGAACTCTTAACAATAAACAAAGCTAAGTGAGCCAAGTCATTATGCAAATTTTACCAAAACTCCTTTGAGAAACACAAATAAAAAATACAGGTGGTCATATTTGCATAGAACTCTCAGTGTTTGCATGAATGAGCAGGTTTGCATAGGATGGGTCACACAGAAACCGTTCCAGAGAAGGTCAATCTTCTCCAGGAAGCTGTGCTCTGAACCTGAAATTACTGGGGAAGAGGGGAAGACAGGTAATCAAGTAGACTTATTTCCAAGTATAAATATTGCAAACTTATTCTTTACAAGGTACTACCTAACAGTTACTATCTGGGACATAATATTTCTGGATTAACAACTTTTAAAATACGATATAGGGTAGAAAATGTAGATATGTATTTGTATTTACTAGAATGTATGAAATCTGTGCAATGATACAAAAGAAACTAGTGTTTTTACCTAATGTTTTCACATGAAAACTGAGAAAATAGAAAAATATAAAGGGACAAGGTTGTGTTAAAAAAAAATTTTTATACTTGGAATATTTTAAAGCCTGTGATGGTATAGCTCTCTGTAAAAATTAATTAAAATGTCACCAAGCATGGTGGTACCCCCCTGTAATGCCAACATTTAGGAGGCTGAGGCAGTAAGGTCGTCTCAAATTAGTGCCAGTTTGGGCTACATAGTAAGTTCAAGGCCAGCCTGAAGTGCATAACAAGACTGTGTCTCAACAAACAAGTAAATGAATAAATAAGTACCATCACTATCATAATAAAACTATAAATAAAATGATGTGACAATATATTACAGTAGCAAAAAAGATGTTTATTAAAAGCAGAAATTTAAAATGGTATTGTCACATTCCAAAAGACTGCAATTAGCAAGCTACCAAAAAAAGCAGTAAAAGTAATTTGTAATTATAACTTTATGATTAAAAAAACTTTCATAAGTTCTTTTGTGATTTATAAAATAGTAACTGAACAGGAGTCGAAATGCTACTGCCTAAAACTGGAAAAAAAAAAAAAAAA